>JAVJIF010012173.1:0-106623 GCA_038442645.1 Agave tequilana | reverse complement strand
GCATTCACATAATAATGTCAAACCATTTTTAATTCCAACTCATCATAATTATGACCAAACTCATATCTCCAAACAATACATGGATTCAGACTATCTATTTATTCAACACTAACACTTGCTATAAGTACACGTCAAATAGGAAAATGAACATATACAACAAGAACTAAATTACAATCACACAAAGTACAACTCTAAAACTTCTCTATGTAACAGGATTTCCAATAAGGCGCTTGAAAGCTTACATTGAGTCTTCTTCGCCTCACATGACCTGAAAATATAATAATCTGTGGGGGGGTGAGCTCAACAGCTCAGTGAGGAGATAAAGAAGAAAATCAGAGGATGATGAATATAATCAATACTAAGCATGATTTTTCGAGTAATAGAGCAAATCTGGATGAATAAGAGAAACAGAGAATCAATAACATATGATGAAACAATTGGGCTCAAAATCTTCGGGGACGGTCCGACTCTTTTGGTCCTTGATTTTTTATGACATTTCTCTGTACTCTATGTCACACGCTACAAGATCTATAAGCTCTGTAAAATAATAACTCGGCGATTTTAGTTTATCATCAAATTTTTCTTATGTATTCATAGTATGTATCACATACGTATTTCATATATCATGCAAGGACGCGCCAATCACACACCCACCATCTTATATATAGTGCATACGTTCAGATAACACATACATCACAAAACATACTTTATATCTTGTAATCTCATCGCATTTCACATATATCAGTATCACGTTACACTTCAAGTAATGCATGGATTAACCTGTACACTTTCACATAATTTACAGTATTTTATTTCAATCAGCTAAATCTGTATTCTGATTTTTTCGTTACATATACGATCCAACATACCCCTAGTGTCACACACACATATGTATCACACATAGCCATTCATTCTCAATCATTTATAAAGATGTATATATATATATATATATAGATATATATATATATATATATATATATATATATATATATATATATATATATATATATTATGCACAATACCAGGGCATTCAATTCTATAAGATTCATATATCATGCACATCATTTTATATATAAAAGCAATCATACTCTCAATTAGTGTTTACCTGTTAGATTGTATTCTTATAGGAATATTCACACAAATTGCTTAATCCAAACATGTCATCCATGTATATTATGTACATAAATCAAGTAATATACACCCATCATATTCATGTCAATCATAATTATTTCTATTCAGTAATGTACATGTCAATGCCCTGTGTACACCATATTCCAAAATTCTATATTAAATACAATACTTATTACAAAAGATGTGTTCAATTCTAAGCCTATCTTACCCCTTTCATAGTGAATATGAATTAATTAGTGATTCAGTGTCTAATACTCTCAAGACTATCCACGTTTAGTGTAAGTACCAATTTACCATAATAGACACTCTCTTAACAATAAGGTGGTGAAACTATCCCTCTTTTCTTATAACATTGTATATGTGTATATATAATATGGGTACTTTCTATGTGATGCTCTAAATAGATTTTGAATAGAAGAATGACCATGTTCACAAGGTTTTACATATACATAACAACCATAGATAGGAACATATGTATACATGTCGAATACCCATATTTCCCACTTTCAAATCTTTCTTTTACGGGATTTCTAAACATCTATTGTTACACCCGCTTGATTTGGTCATCATCTCAGATAATCATTTTATCCCCTTTAATCGGAATAATTTGAAACGTCACAATTTCTGTTTAACCCATGGCGTATTGCAAGATATTATACTCAATAAAAGAAAGGGGACTTAATAAGAGTTGATAAGATGTAATACATATGATTGAAAGTAATCATTTCAAGTATGTCTTAAGTTTAGTTACATTATGGGACATACACTATCTGTATGCAAAAGTATTACTTGCTCAAAGAATCTGGCTGGACGGATGGGTAAGTTGAGACTGCAAGGAGAAGAGAAAGTTTCATACATGCTTGTTAATCGAAATACAACTTTCTTGATTTAACGTACAATTTAATAAGGCCTAACAATCTGTTATTACTTAAATTCCTTTGAGTCGATGTAACTGGTGTGGCCGCAACCAAGATTATATATATCTATAACAACTATTCTCACTAATTCATGAATTGAGTTGAAACTGTTTGGATTCCCGCCAATACTGATCTTGATACTACCAATCCTATCATTCTGATTTCCCATTTTTGATATTACAATAAGAAAATCTTTCCTTTTAATTTGTATTCATGTTCACTCATCTATTAGTTTACTGCCAATTTAATGTAGTGCTGACCGTTAACTTGTCCATTTATCAGTTAATTAAAATTGATAGGACTATCATCTTCACCAGTAACTTTCGGCGTTCAGAAATTTCCACTGACTATATGCCAATAAATACTCTATTCATAGTCCAGTTTACTAGGCCACTGAAGGGATTATGTGTTAGGGTGAAATATGTGTTTTGGAGTCCATAACACAATAATTCCCTATTTCTAGTAAAGCTAAAGCAAATTTAAGTCTGAGGATAATTGCCAACATACCGAGTGTACATGCAACACCGTTAATGAGACATTATTATAAAGGGTCAATACTTTAATAAATACGTATGATATACCCGTGTTCATAACATGCACTACTGAAAGAAATGTGTTTAGTTCTGAACTCAGCACAACATACCTACATATAAATTCCAATAACTTTGACATAGATCCCACCTAAATATGTTTCATCGGATCTGACTTCCCTAACAATCGAAGATGTTTTTATCGCAACTCCTATTTTTGATATAAGAATAAGACACAGAGACTTCCATTAAAATTTAGACTTACTGATCTTTCTAACAATATATTACATGACCAGCTTAATTCGCAAGAATAGCCGTAATAAACAGAAAATCTTTTAGACATTCCAATTCTGCAACTTGATACTTTCGACTAGTTGTCATGTTTCAGAGATAATTCCCAGCACAGACCTTTGATTAGGACACCGCAAGAGCCGTTGGAAAGTAGACTCGATTTTCTTTCCAATGGTATATTACATGACCTATGTCATTTTAAATACCTATACAAAAGCAACCCAAGTTTCAGGTTTCAGATCTGGACAGATTTTAACAGCTTTAAACTATTATCAAAATTGCTTCGAATTAAGGATTTCTCAACTTTACCTTTAACCTCTTCACCTAAATTAGTAAGTAAGTTATGAATTTAAGTATTTTAAATTTGATCATGAATAATTTCATAAGAACATATATGATTCTAACACAACTTAATTTGTCATTATCCTCTCTTTAAACCACCTTCAACTTCATAGTCTAACCCATATCAAAAATTCTTTTTATCTCACTAACATCACAAAATCCGATTTTGATTTGGTTTCATAGTTATTAAGTAAGAATGGCAAGTGACTCAGCCATTACAAGTGTGAGAAGATTCAAGAATCTCCATTTACATTAATGGTTAGGAGGGGCTTATACACTTGATCTCACCCATAAGTCTTTTAATAATTTGATTCAATTTAAAAAGAGACAACATTGTTCAAGAAGTAATCTCACTTATCACCAAATGAAAGTTTCATTACCCTTAAAACAAGATTGAGGTCAAAATTTCAAGGTTAAGATCTAAACTCAAATCTGAAAATTTATGTACTCCCTCACCACATGATATGCCCCACAATACAACATTTACATCCATCAATTACATGCAATTGGATTAACTCATTAATCTCAAGATCAAACTTAGACCACTACATACCTTAATAGGTCATGAAATTTCAAGAAAAATTTGCATGAATAGCTCAAGGAACAATCCACTCAAATCAAGAGATCAAGATCTAGGGATTTCAAAAGAGGAAAATTTGAGAAATGAGAAAGGAAGGAGGAAAACCCACTCACCAACTACGAACTCCGACCTCCGGCCGCCCTAGCGGCCGCCGCCCTGGCCGGCCGCCGGTGTCATCGCCGGCCCCGGCCGCGCCTGGCCGCGCCTGGCCCGGCCCCGGCTGCGCCTGGCCCCGGCCCTGGCTACGCGCGGCTGCGCCCACGGCCCTCCGGCCATGGTCTACCCTGAGAGAGAGAGAGAGAGAGGAGAAGGGAGAAGGGAGAAGAGAGAGGTATTAGGGAATTAGTTCTCCCTATTGCATATAAACTCTTATATATATACATATTTATTCTTGCATAACCTTTCTCTCTAGCCTAGCAATTTGCCACCTCATTCACCTATTTCCCATACACTTTCCCATTTTGCCGCATCACCCCTCTCATTCCAAAGTTGCCCAAACTCTTGTCACCTCTTGCCCACTAGCTAGTTTAGGACATTAAATATTTGTGTAAAATTGTGGGGGGGGTTAATGTACATGGTAGAAATACAATTACATGATGTGTGTGTGTGTGTGTGTGTGTGTGTGTGTGTGTGTGTTGTGTGTGTGTGTGTGTGTGTGTGTGTGTGTGTGTGTGTGTATATATATATATATATGTATTATGTGTATGTATGTATGTGTGTGTGTGTGTGTGTGTATTCATTCATTTACAGGCATATATACATAACCAATTATTTTATACACAAAATTAATACTCATCAAATTTTATTTCACTTCCCACTAATTAATAAATAATCATCTCTAATTATTTTGTTAATACCTCAAATCTCAAAATTAGGATATTAAATCAGAATTTAATAATCCGGATGTTACAATTCTAGTTCGGATCCTGATTTTGATTCCAATCCATATTCACCCTTTAGATTCTTGTAATTCCTATAACATGAGAATTATAATGATGCTCGTCATTCTCTCCGTAATTTTTTTCAATTAAGGATTTTCACGTAAATTCACTGTGTCTCTTTTTGTGCTGTCTTATTCATGTGCACTATCCCCATTTTATTTCTTGCTTGAGGTGAGGACCCACCGTCTCACTTGTGGCGAAAAATCACCACCACACTGGGGAACAAAGCCCTTCCTTTTACAACAATAATACATTTTTAACTTTAAAATGACAAGAAAAACTCCATAAAATTTCCTTTCACTGCTGTTTTTCTTGCTGAGGTACAAAGCCCTCCCACACGGAAATGATCCTCCAAACACTCATCAAATTGGCTGCTGCCATGCTTCCCTTCAATACAGTTCCATTTTTTTTTTTTTTATTTGGGTTGAAAAATGGCTTTGGCTTATAATGAAAAGGAACTCTTCCATAACGGAGCAAAGAAACTTCCATAAAAGAGAATGAAACATCTGATGCACACATTTGATCGGAACAAAAATCTCCACCACTACTAGTAGCCTCCATACGCAACTTTCGTACGCCCAACCAAACAATAAACTTCCAAATTGAAATAATGTGTTTATATTTCTTTTGCGTTAGTCATGTACACATCATTAATTTATACATAGCCATCCTTGTCTACTTCTATTTACAATATCACAAATTCATGCCTAAATTTAAATATCAACTTGCAAGTAAATGAAAAAAAAAAGCCTAGAAAAGAAATAAATAGATGCATTTTTTTGGGGGTAACTTTGGTTTGCAGCCTACAACCTTTGAGTGAAGTGAACATCTTCAACACCCTAAATGTATGTATTGGCTGCTGGCTATAATCAAATCTTCATCAAGAAACAAAAAGCAATCAGAAAGCTACTCACAACAACATCAATGACTGCTGCTGCATAACAGGTGAATTGACACCACCTACAAACGCACCAACTTAGCCCCCTTCAACCTTTAGAAACCCTTGCAGTTGTCATTCAAAACTTTATGAGAACCTTCTGCAGTTTCACACACACACACACCCGCACGCGCGCGCGCACTAAACACTAAACAATACTAATTTGGCAACCCTCTCAAATAGAACTGGTACAGTTTTACATTGAACAAAAATAGTTTCACAGAGATAATGAACAGATAACAGTACACAATGTCCCGAAGATTAGTGCAAAAAAGCTTTCAGTTCCCTGTATCCAAATTAATATAGACCCTGTTTGTGCCTACCCTCATCTCACTTAGCTACTATACAATTATCGACTGTATTATCCGCCTTCTATTGTCACCATATAAAAAACTACAGATTAAAATTTTCGGAACTCTGGAAACCATCAGTCAAATTATGTACCTATTCCTCCATAGCATACGATCTCCTGCCCCGAACCAAAGACTGGAGCAACGAGACAAGTGCTATAAACCCTATCTCGATATGTTCTGAGGTGTTAAACTTCAAACAAACCTGACCCAACCTCCTACTGTTTAGACTGGCGTTCACGGACATTTTCCCACCGTGGCTCAGGCGGAAATCTGATTCCAAGTTTCCCACAAGGACCATTTCCTTTTCAAAGGAAAGAACAGATGCAGTGAACTTCACTTTATTGTCCCTCACTGGGTAGTCTCTTCCCCTCACTGTTACCTCCAAACTCCCCCCATTGCCCACCTGGCCATGACCCGCCACTCTTCCGGCATTTACCATCAGCTTAAACCTCCTTCCAACTGAAATGGAGTCCTCAACCTTTGCTCCAACAAAGCATGCTTTTCCAAAGGAAGTCAGCGAAAGACCACCTCCTGTCGTGTTGCAACCCAAATTCTTAAACTTTGCATCCCCATGAATAGTACAAACCAAATTTTCTCCGCACTCTGGATGTCAATGGTTGTGTGCACTGATCGACCCTTTGGATCAGCATACTGTGCTATACATTCGGATTGGATGTTGAACTCTTCCTTGTCTTTACTCAGTTGTCCTGTAAAGGAGGCTTTAAGATTTGGTTTTAAATCTTGTGAGGTTTCTAGATTGATCCCATCAAATCCAACATCATGATCCCAACCTTGGGAATTAAGAACTGGTCTTATAAGCCACTGATCACTACTACCCATTAGACATCGGTATCTATAGCCAGGGCAATCAGGGTCAAAACTTAATGGGACACTGATATCTGGCAACTGTACTACCTCTTGGGAAGCACCGTCTTCATAATTCTCATAATTGTTCTCTTTTCGCCTTCTAATCCTATCATTCCACTGCTTCTTCAAATATAATGTCTCACGGTACTCAAGCTCGTCAAGATAAGCTTTTCTCTGTTCTTTAGACAGTTTTCCATACTGAGCTTTTGTCAGAATCCGAATCGGTGGCAATTGGTCATATTCATCATCCTCAATGTCGTTAAAGAGCTCATTGGGCTCATCTTCCGAAGAATGTCGGGGATGGACAATTGATGAGAGGAGATGAGGGAGCGAAGGAAGTTTATTCTTGGTCTTTGTCACTTGGAAGCTGTCTTGAAATCTAAGCATGGTGCTTGCATCCCCAAGACCTTGGTTGCTGTACACAATAGTAACAACTGAGACATCCAAACTTGGCCATTGGGTAGAACTTTATCGCCCATAGTATTCATTCGACACATGGGATGGTTTTCTACCAAAATTACTGGATTCTGAAGCTGAGTGCTCTGTATCGCTTGATGTATGTAATGCTGCAATAGGTTTGTGCACTGACCAACATAGGATTCATAACTGACAGTATAACCATCAGGTCCTTCTGGAGGAAATGATGAAGAGTGGGTCATCCCGATAATGGCATGGCACCAGATCGAAGCACCAAAGACATCAGTGATAAGTTTCAGGAGTCGATAATCATTGTTTCCCCGGTTAATAGTATCTAGTCGTTCCAAATAGAGCACAACATCTGGTGGTGATTTTCTAATGAACTTTTTCACTTGAAACAAGATCTTCCTATTCCTTCCTTGCTCATGAAGGGAAGGAGAAAGGCCGGGAGTATCAATTACTGTAACTTTGATTCCTTTGATTGTTCCAGTTATCTCCTGAACCTGGTCAGTTGCAGGTTGGAATGCATCAGTTCGAACCATTGGTTGATCAAAGATGGAGTTTACGGTTGCACTCTTGCCAACACCAGTTTTTCCAAGGATGATAATTTTGATGGAGAAGTCAAGATCAGATTGGCCCCCTGCCTCAAGCCTAGAGGCTATTGCTTGAGCCCTGTCTAACTTGAGTGCAGGTCTTTTTACATTGGTTTCACCCGCTCCTATTAAACTTGCCAGTTGCAATCGGTATAGGACCTGAGACACCACAGGGTTTGCTGGAGATTGTCCAATCCTGTGAAGCAGACGCAAAAAGTTGATCTCGAGTGCCTCAACTCGGGTTAACAAATCTGTATTTTTGTCAATTGTGTTGTATTGAGCAAGATCAGAACTTTCAGTAACAACATGCTCCGGAAGAGCAGGAAGTATGTCTCCTTGGGTGTCACTAGAACGAGTAGTTGCTGATATTGCTGACATGCTTGTCACTGATGTATCTGTAACAAAGATATGAATCTGTAAAGATTAGCATGATGGCATAGTATTTCTAGTGGAAATTTCATTACTCATGAAGTGGCGAGGTAATGAAAACTAGATCAAACTAGAAACCCTCTTCCTCTAATTTTTCTACTCATTAGGTGAAATTCTAGTTAGTATATTTGGATATAACTCTTAGAAGGGACATAACTGAAGGTGGCATTCGTAAGAGGTTTTAGGTTAGTGAAACACATTGTCTATCTGGTGGGAAATCTAAATGGCAGACAATATATACAATACATAGGACTTTGGCAAAGATTTTTAGGGTGAAGATATTGAGAAACAACCGCAGACATTTATTTTTAGATAAAAACCATTACAAATAGCTTTCTTATAAAAGAAAAAAAGAAACTATTTGATGTACAGGTTCCTATATTGCAGAGATACCAAGATAGCAAGACACTGACAATGGCACAACACAATGACACTGTACAAATTCCAAAAAAAAACATACAAAATAGAAGTTTTGTGTCTGATATATGCGTCACGTATCCAACAAGCAACCGGTATCCAACAAACAATGGCTCAACATATGAAGTGTCCATGCGACCTAGACACGTTCACTTAAATGAGCCACTCATATTGCCTTCTCATTGATATGTTTCTCCCACAATAAATAGACAGATAGCTAAACAATGATACAACAGAGTTTTTCAATAACAGCAACAGCCAACCCCAAAAATACATTAAACAAACTGGATTTTAGAAGAAATTATATTTGCACAGCTATATTTTTGGGTTCAGCAACATAAATCCTTTTTGTCCATTTAACGCAGTTAAAAGCCACCTTCTCTGGTGGCCATTTCCATAACTTTTTTTATTGCCTCAACCCACGTCTGTTTGCTCTGTCCAAAACCTAGCTGTTCCTTCAAATACAATATTATCAACCACTTGACTGGTGCACTCGTCAAACTCCATTTCACTTCTAACTATTTCACATACTAATAGATATTATTACCAATAGGAATATATACATAAACTTGTTTGCTTCAAAGAAACAGTGAATCAGCTACACAAAACTAAGTGATATCGACCATACAGTATCACATGAATATTGTTTATACAGTTTATGCCAATGTTTAAAATAACGATAACGTAATGATAACGTTTTTCTTCTGTTACGTTAATATAGGTTATAACGTAACGCATAACGTAGGTTACGCGATTTAATATTTAATAATAAAAATAAATATATATACTATATTTAGATTTTTTTTTAAATAAGAAAATAATTTTAAAAAAACAAGTCTCACAACAATTTTTAGCAAGTATCAGAATAATTTTCACATTCACAAGTTATAATTCATAATTTCATCTACACAAATAACAATTTGATTCACATATTTCATTATATTTCATAATTTTTAACCAAGCTATTCAATCTACACACTCATAATTTAATCTACAACAATTCATGATTCAATCATAATTCATAATTTTTAGTTATGTTATTCATTATAATTCATAATTCAATCTACAATATGTTATTCAATTAAACCCCCGTGTCCTTCACTCTCTCCGATATTTATCCCTGATCTCTCTGCGCTCTCTCCGATCTCCCTCTGCCCCTCCCGATCTCTGCTCTCTCTCTCTCTCCGCGATCTCAGAGAGGGTGATCGGGGCGAGAAAGCAGAGAGAGATCGGGGGGGAGAGAGAGAGATTGGGGGAGAGAGAGCTTACTTGTGCTTAGAGATAGAGAGCCACTGCTTAGAGACGACGCCAGCGAGAACCACTACGACAGATATCCATCAGAGGAAGGTCTTTTCTTTTACTGTCGATGGGAGGTATGTCTTCTTCTGGCGCCGACGAGGACACGACGACAATGTTGCAGAGAGGAGAGCAAGCGAGCGAATTTGGGGGATTTTTTTTTGTCCTAGGCCGAGAGAGTATGAGGTTATAAAAAGTCGACTTGCACTGTAACGTAGGTTTCGGTGCGTTATATTAATAACGTAACGTAAGTTACGAGCAAAATAACTATAGTTATCAAACATTACGTTTTTTACACCTGTTACATAACGATTGGTCAGCGTTATGTTATATAACGAGTTATAACGGGTTATACAACGGGTTTTTTAAAACACTGGTTTATGCTCCACCAGAATGGATACTCTTTTAACAGCACATGTAGAAAGATGATTTCACACGCAAGACTTGAATTGGATAGTCAAAGGATACCAGATATACTTCAATCCTAAGCTATTTATAATTATCATGCAATAGCTGGTAAGAAATAAGTGATCAAGCTGAAATAATGTCATTCTTCAAGCTAGCATTTTCCATATCAAAGAGAAATATGGCCTTTGAGCCACGTAGCACAGATATTTTGAAGGAGACAGACCCATACATATATAAGCTGTCAATTTCTGACAAGAAATTATTGATAAGGAATATGACTTCATATAATAGTGATTTATTTAACTTGTTTCATATCATCGAAGGTATTTTGCTCTTATTAACTATTCCAACCTTACAATTCGTGCTAGCATAAACTAAAACATACGTATACACATGTTTAGTGTTATCCTTACTATACCCACGATGTATCCACGTACCTCTGTCATGTCATATGACTCATTTCTTATACATACGGGTGCGTGTGTATTATATATGCATGCTTGTGTGTGAACAACACAAATACATACAAATAAGTTTTGCCGTATACATATTGTACCCGTGTCATACTTTTTGAAAATTAACCTTATCATCGCGCCAATATCGTGTTGTCCATGTATCATGTATCCGTGTCTGTGCTTTGCTACTAGGTAATTTAAATATGGTTCAAAGTCGCGGTCTCAGCCGTTGACTCGGTGAGCACTGAGACTGATCGGTCACGGCGACTCGGATTGGTTTCAAACGATACGCGCAAAACGCTATATAGAAAACTCAAAAGATTCTGAAAAATCACAACAAATCGTAAAACAAATGTTTTGAGGTGTAATTTGTTTTGAGGTGTAATTAGGGAAATATCATGATTTCGGGATAATTTAAAATATGAAAAAAACTGAGGGATAAATATGAAAAAAATTCCAAAAGGAAAAAAGCAAAAAGGAAAAGAAAAAGAAAAAGAAAAAGGATAACGGAGAGAGATCGAGTCACCTGATCTCTCTCTCCCTCACCCGATTTATCTCTATCTCTCTCACTCTCTCCCTCAATTGCTCTCTCCCTCTCCCTTAGCCTCTCTCCCCTCTTTCCCGATCTCTCTCAGAGAGATCAGGACAGAGGGGGGGAGAGGGGGAGAGAGGGAAATAGACAGAGGAGAGAGGGCGACGACGACGGAAAGGCGGGCGACGACGGCTACTAGATATGTTCTGCGATTCTTTTAAACCCGACTCGCTCAAGACTTGGTATTGACTCGGCCGAGTCACTCTGAGTCAGCCCGCGACTCGGCCGATTCAGCCGAGTTGACTCCGAGTCTTGGCCGAGTCGATCGATTCTGAGCTGGTCCCTTGAACCGGATCTCGGACTCGTCTCGGCACCCTCCGAGTCGAATACGACTCGGCTGATTCATCTCTGACTCGGTGAACACCGAATTCGAATTGGGCTCATGTGTTCCTTATGCTAGATAAACAAAAAAAATTCTAATGGAACATGTACAAGGAGTCTTCTTTCAGCTAGTTCACACCGATGAGAACCACTTTTTATGCTAGTCCCTGTATTCCCTCTTCCCTATTCCATCCTCTATAATCATCAGCCTGTTTTATTTGCAGCAGCCAAAACAAGTTAAAATCTATGGAACCAAATGTATCTTATGTCTCCTTGCCGCCGAAATTTTGGTTTGAGGTTTGAATAATTCAACTGGTTCCTTTTCAGAATGTAGAAAAGACACGATTCCAAATAATGAAACGTGTTTCAAAGTTCAAATTAAATATTAACTATTACCATGCGGCTTAACGTGGAGAAATTTTTATGGACCTAACCCAATTTGACCAGCCAAAAGATCCAACTCATTAGCATGCACGACAATATCCCCAAGCACATGATTTTCACATAACACTTTAAACATTACCAGATTCATGAAATATAGGAGTATGTTGTATTGCACACACACGGACACGACAAGACACATACACTTGGATATGCAAAAGCTTAAAAAACCTGGGAAACAGAACGATGTAGACATGGAAATAAAGAATTAGGATAAGGCAATTCTCTAAACATCAAATGCCGGATCTGGTGGGCAGCGAAACCCCGCCAGATAGAAAATATATGGGACATATTAGGGATATTTAGTAAATATAGGGTGTCATAGCGGGTGAAATTTTTGTCCTAACTATCCTAAATGCAATCTTAATAAAGTACACAGACATAAATCATGTAAAGCATAAAACATGTAAACATATTTAGGATATTACCTATCTCAATAGCTTGCATTCAGCACCACCTATTGCCTTCAAATCTAACATGACCTCGAAGTTCATAACAATAAATTGTATGAATGCAAGTCCATTTAAACTCTAAATTGCAAATCATATGAACCATGAAAAACACCACATGACCTGAATCCAATTGTCTCCAAGTTGGTTAGGGGCTGGACACATGCGTATTCACTAAGGATTTTCCATGCGTTGGTGCATCAGACACAAATACAACAACCTCCAGCACGTTATTAACTCAAAGATCTACCAAAATCTAACATGGCATAATGAAAGTTCAAGTCATTTTATTCGTTAAAACATTGGGGGTTCAATGAGGAAACCTTCCTACTTTAGTGAAAAATGAAAAACAAAAAGCCAGTGCTTTACTAATTCCATTGAAAATGTGTTCGTAAATCTGAAAAAAAAACTCATGAGGTCAAAAGCTCACTCTCCATAAACCATAGCTTCCATATGCGCAGCAAGTCACAGCCCTTCTCTCTCACTGCATCCAACATCAACCCATCAAAAATTTGTCCGGACCACACCACTGATCATTGACAGTAGATTCTGCATGCTTTCTCCACCCAGCCAATTTAACCAAGCAAATCAAATTACATTTCAAGTTAATAATGTTAGTGCTAAAGATGCTAGAGGATGAAGATCAGGGTTTCAAGTCCCATCATGCTTATTTTCCTCTTTCACCTCACTCTTTCCCCACAAGCAAGCCCGGATTCATTAAAGGAGTAGAAACACCAGGATTCATGATTGGATTCTCTAACCCAACACAATCCATTTTAATGAATCTAAGATAAAAACAACTTTTTTGAATTATGCCAGTGTCACCAAGAAAATTGAATCAATCAATCAAGTGTTCTATATTAAAATGAAAAAAAAAAATAGATCTGAGCATGTGCGTGGCACAGGCAAAATCTTGTATGCCAAGAACCATTGAAGATAACAGCCAGGTTCTGGTTGTAATTTAACTTCTGTATTAGTCAATATTAAAGTAACAGTAAGCAGTAATCAGTTAAGAGAAGCATGGAAACATGAACTCAGTTATTGTATAAATCATGGTTTAAAATCTCAGTATCGGTATCTGTATCGACAATAGTTTTCAGTATCAGTATCATCAATATCGGGTTGCAATATCATCAAAATCGCCCCTGATATCGGCTGATAATGCAGGGATAATATCGTACAGCGTACCTTAAAATTCGATTCGATATGATACTGCTGATATATATTGGAATCAGCCAATATTTGAAACCATGGCATTAATCAAAAAAATTTTGAATTTAGAGAAGTATGGAAGGGCCAAATATATGCTAAAGGATGAGGATCAGGATTTCACGCGCCATGCATGCTTCTTTTCCTCTTCTCCCTCATTCCTTCGTCACAAGCAAACCTAGGTTTATCAAAGGAGTACATACACCAGGATTCAAAATTGGATTCCACGTGCTTTTCGATGAGTCCTGACTGAAACCATCCATTTTTATCGGGTCTTGGATAAAAAAATTTCTGGAGTTAGGTCAGTGTCACTGATGAAATTAAATCACATTTTCCATATCAAAATGAAAGAAAAGAAAACTAGCTTCAATTATGTGCAATGGCACAGGCAAAATCCTTTATGTACTATTGAAGATAGTGGTTAGGTTAAGTTGTTATTTAACTACTGTGTTAGTCTATAGCAAAGTAGAGGTATACAATATTCAGTGAAAACCAAAAATAGGATCGCACCTCAACAACAACGAATCTTATATCCCAAAGTTTTTTGGCCAGCTACATGAATCCTTTCCTTCAATAATTCCATTCAGCTCTCTTAAGGGTAATTTCCTCAATTCTACGAAACATTAACATGTCTTTAATTGCCTCCATCTAACCTCATTTAAGCCTCCCTCTAGTCCACATTGACCCATGATCCTGACTCTTCTTAATAGGCACACTTGTTGGCTTGCATTGTACATTCCCATACCGTCTCCTCAGTTATATGAAACATTAACATATTTTTGTTAACTGTCTCCATCCAAATTCATGCGAGTCTCCCTCTAGTTCTCATTGCTACATTAACTATGATCCCATGACTTTTCTTAATTGGCATACTAAATAGCCTTTACTGCACAAGTCTAGACCATCTTGATCAATTTTCCTCATTTTATCCTCAACAGGAGCAACCTCTAAGAACAGGAAATAAAAACCAATTTCAGTTCAATTCAGTATGTCAGTTTTCTGTTTTTCTTCAAGCATGAATCTCAGGAAAAAAAAAACCTGAATTAATTGAAGTGAATATACATATGTTCCTATAAATATATATTAGTAAACATGTCATAGTATATATAAGTATGCATACTAAAACATATAAAATAATTGCAAATATAACTGATGATCTGAACAGGTATAATTCTGGGTTAGTTCAGTCCAGTTTAATGAGAAAGCAGACCCAAACTGAGCAAATGCTCGCCCCTAAAATTAAAATATTACCCACGTACGTAACTTCAAATATCATGAACTAAAACTTACATCAAATTAACAACATCCCACTTAAATTTGTGGATAACTTCTTGAGTGTTGACATTATATTTGTATGGAAGCATATGTGGACATTAGAAATTTGAAGATCGACCACTGTTTTGCTTTCCAAATGAGCTAATGTAGATAAAATATACATTGTGAATTAGTGATAATACATACTATTTGATATTTGGATGCAGAAGCAGGGTTCAAGACTCGACCGAGTCGTCCCCGGAACAGCACGACCGATCCGATGACAAGACGTGAGTTGCTAGATGTGGCGAAAATTACATGACTCGGGCATGATATGACTCGGTCGAATCGACCGAGTCACGAGACAACTTGGTGAGACTCGGCCGAGTCATACCCGAGTCAGGCTCGAATCTACACAAAGGAAAAAAAAAAGACTGGAGGGGGGAGAAAGAGACTTACCTCGATCGCCACCGCCGGTCGCCCGCACTACCGCCGTCGTCCCAGCCGTCGTCGCCCGCCTCTCTCCCCCTCCCCCCTCGATCTCTCTCCCTCTGATCTCGTCGCCACCCGCCTATCCCTCTCCCCTCCGATCTCTCCCCCTCTTCCTAATCTCTCTCTCTCTCTCTCTCACCCGATCTCTCTTTTAAGTTTTAACCCTCCCTCTCTCCTTCCGTTCGCTCTCTCTCTCCCCCCTTTCTTTCTCCCCTCTCTCACCCGATCTCCCTCTATCTGTCTCTCCCCAACCCCTCTTAACTTTTTATTTTTTTATTTTTTATTTTAATTTTTTATATTTATCCCCTCAAATCTTTCATATTTCTGAATTTACACTCAAATCATCATATTTCCCTAATTACCTCCTCAAAACAAATTTATTTTAGGTATGTGATACATGAATTTTGATGTCTACATCTTTTTACGATTTGTCGTTGTTGAAAAATATAACCCCTAGAATTGAATTAATTCATTAACATAAGAGAAAGTACAAGGTATATATAGAAGACAATGTGGGTATATAGGTAACAACCCAATACTAATAACTAATCTTAACACTCCCCCTCAAGCTGGAGCATAGAGAGCTAACATGCCCAGCTTATTACAAAGACAAGTAAAATATCTTCTAAACAAAGTTTTCCTAAATAAAAAATTAACAAACAAATACGAAATTGATAATCTTATGCCACACTGCTGAATCTTCGATGCCGACGCTGAAGCTGCCAATTAAACCAAACCTCCGTGCAAAAAGTTATTATTCATCACCGTCTTGGATACAAATAGGATTTTAGAGTTTCTTAAACTCAGTAGAAGGAGAGATTTTGAGAGATCCTCAAACTCAGTAGGAGAGGTTTTAGGAGATCCTAAACTCGTAGTAATAGATACTCGCGGTAGATGTAGAATCGATCGATAGCAATAGAGAATTAGAGATTGGTTAGAGTAACAAAAGTAGCGAACAATACCGTCTGATGATTCAACAACAAAAGTTAATGACGAAAAACAGTAATGAGGCGACATTTGATGACGGCTAGGATTTTGAAACTTGAAGGAGAAAGATACATTTTTTTAATGAACAGTAGTACGCGGTATGTTCACGATGAACAGTAGAGTCGCGGTACTGTTCATGTGAACAGCAAATTTTTTTGTTTAAGAAAAGAAATAAAAAGGAAGATAAGAAGAAGAGATGAAGTAGATGATTGATGGCTAGAATTAGGATTTTCTTTTTTGTGACGGTAAGGGCTTGGTGGTGGCTAGCGTTTTTAAGAAGGTAACGATGGAAGAGAGAAACATGACTCTGATACTTGTTGAAAAATAAAAACCCTAGAATTGAATTAATTCATTAATATAAGATAAGGTACAAGGTACATATGAAGACAAGGTAGGTATATAGGTAACAACCTAATAACCAATACTAATAATTAATCTTAACAGTCGGGATTTTTTCAGAATTTTCTGAGCTTTCTGTATAGTGTTTTGCGCGTATCGCTCGAAATCGATCCGAGTCGTCGCGACCAATTCGTCTCAGTGTCCGCCGAGTCGGCGGCCGAGACCGCGACTTTGAACATGCGCAAAAGACTCGTTTTTCTCCACATGCACTCTAGCTTAGTAATCTTGCACCTCAGTCCTAGTGGACGACTCAAAATCTATTTGGTCCAGGGCATTGTATCAGTTAAAGGGCAATTCCATGTCAGCTTAGACTAAAAGTCAAACTTGACTGTTCCTATAACCTATAAACAGCAGTCAATGCCCACATCTAACACATGCACTGTAAGATCCTAATCTAAAATACTGTATTTTTATTTTTCTAAAGTATTTATTTTATTTTACTCGTTATTTCATTATTATTTATTAACTAGATCTACAGTACAAATTATTTTAAGATAGTAAATGGTATTTTAGCCTTATATATTTAGCATTATTAAGTATTATCATTTTAATTACTAGTTAGTATTTTTTCCATTACTATGTTACTATTATTATTATTATTGTAGTTGCTATTATTGTTAATATTGATAATGTTATTCTTATTGTATTGTTTTAGTCATTATTATTAATGGTAGTATTTTTATCAAGTATTATTAGATAATATTTTTAATGTTGATAATTTTATTATTATTACTATCTCTTTTTTATTATTAGTATTTATTATTATTATTATGTTATTATTATTATTACTATCTTATCCTTTTCCTAGCCCATAACCCATTACCATTGATATCCTTACCCATTAACCCAAAATCCAATCCTAATCTTAATCCAAATCCTTTCATAAATCGTAACTAATCCTCATCTAAATCCTAATAATAATCATATCTATCCTAACTTATCCAAATCCAAATCTTATTTTCAAAATCATAACCTTAATTGATTCTATCCTAAACTGCTCACTCAAGCAAATCCAACTGAAATTCTGATTTTTAAAATCCCCAATAATCTATAAAAAAGCCCAAACTATTTCTTTTTCTACCTCAAAAGAAAAACCATGATCCAACTCTACCCAACTCCTACTTTCTTTTCTCCTCAAGCGAAGCATGAAGGAAAAGGAATCTCGAGGTGCAGAAATTGAGGAACGTGATAGGGGAGATTAATTCAAGTAATTTATTTTCTCAAAAATTTATTTGATATAAATAGTTTATTAAAAATCATGTCTACACCATGATCTCCATGAATATTTTTATACATCAAAACCCAATCTAAAATCTAACTAAAATACACGTAAAGATTACCAACTCATAATTTTAATTTATATATATATTTTAAAATTTTTTAACAAAAGATTTTCAAAAAAAGTTAAAAAAATTCGTGGCCTGCTCTCGGCCAAATGGCCGAGAGCAGGGGCAGAGCCCTTGGGTGCACAGTGGGCTGGGCCAGCCACCTGAGCACACCCTAAAAAAAATAATAACAGGCCGGACCAGACCCGCCTGGCCCAGCCGGGCCTGGCTGAGCTGCAGGGAGGCCCAGCATAGGGCCTTTGGGCCCTGTTTTAAAAAAAAAAAAGAAATCCCGGACCAGGCCTGGGCCTGGCCTGGTCTGCTGCGTTTACATCTATATAAAAAAAGAAAAAGAAAGAAAGAAAGAAGAATTGCAATTAAAATAATTAACTAAAAATATCAAAAATAGAGAAAATATAAATATTAGTTTACAATACTTTTACTTTCTATGATAAAAATTTTAGACTAATACCAACATAAATTAACTCAAACCACCCACTTTAAAATCATAGTCCTTAATGGTAAATTTAGACCCGTTAAGTATTTTAATGGTTTAAAGCCTATTAAAAATCCAATAAAAATTAGAAATTGGTTTAAACTAAACCTACTAACTTTATTAGACCTAGAGGATCATATTCCTAACCCCAAACTAATTAATCAAGATTAAAACTCCTTAAAACTCTCAAGTAAAATATCATTTTAAAAATCTAACAATTTCTATTGAAATGAACCATGTAGATTTATCGGGGCCTTATGATTTCAGTGCTTTAGACTTGGGATCGAGTTCAGGTGAGTGTTTCTTTTCTTCGTGTAATTTTATTTAATTTTATCGTAAGTGTTCTTCCCCTTCAGTTAAACAAAATTTTGTAATAAATGATTTTATCTTGTTATGTAATTATGCTACTAAAATTTTCTGAGATGATATTTGTTAGTATTATTTTCCTCATTCACCATTATCAAAAATATATATATGTGTTGCTTGTTTTATTTCATGTGATCATCTGCCTTATTATACCAGTATGATTATCCATATCATTTCATGAGGTATCAGTGAGTGTTCACTTTAATTATATAGCATTACTTGAGTGTCATTCAGTATCTCTTCATGTGTTAGTTCGACGTTATTAACTCAGGACTAGTTGTAGTGTTACCTTAGACTGTGACTTGTTTCGATCTATAGATTGATTGATCTAGTTCATATTAGAGGACAGATAGCATTACTTATGTGTAGTATTTATCGGACAATTATTTGATGAATTGAAACTTGCAAAATAATTACATGTTGATTGATTGGTGAGTCGATGAGGGCTAGATTGCCAGGTATTAGTTTCTTATATGTTTAGTGATACTTGAAGTACTTAGTAGTTCTTGATGTTACTTTATTGATATTGAGCATCATATGTATATGGTTGGATCTTAATATTGTGATATGAGACTAATGTCATTTCATGTGTAACCGTTTCGAATTCAGATTTAGTTGTGATAAATCTTAGAATATAAATTGATTGATCTTGAGGTTGATTGGCTCATAATTGAGATTAAAAATTCATATTTAATGTGGAGTACTTATCAGACTTGATATTCCTGTGCTTGATGATAAGTTAGATGAGGATTCATTGTATTCAGAAAGTGTATTATATGAAGTTACCTTATTAAAAGACTGATCTTCTGATACTTAGACTAATATAGACTTAATTAGAGTTAGAATTGATTGACATGAGGATCAGTGCTTGTTTCAGAGAATTTTGATTGGTGTTCTGATGAGATTAATGTGATTGGATCCGTAGTTGTGGGTATTTCCTATTTTATCCCTAATTATATTGTTTGAGTATTGATGTCTTGTTGATGTTGATTATCAGGCGTAGATGCGTCTTAGATATCATATTGCTTGAGGAGTAGGCGTATATTGGGTTGACCTGACCTGGTGGCATGTATATGCGTAACTGACTAGTTACTTGGATTTCTGGACCTTGTGTTTGAATTTAATGAAAGTGAGAGTGTATAATGCTCTTGATTAAGATTGAATAGTGATGACTGGTTGGATATAGATGAGTATGTATTTTATATATTGGGATTTGGATATATCAATGACTTTGAGGATCTGAATTGACTAAATATTTTGCCCAAATTATTCTTTTCATGCCAGCAGGTCATTACTTATTCTGAATATCATAATTTACCTGAAAAACGCGACTGATTTTACATGACATTTACCTGATAACTATATTATCCATGTTACCATAATTGCTGAAAAATATTGTATACGATAACAACACTCTCATGTTATACTTGTTACATGTTCTGTTATACTGGTATCATGTTCACTGACATTATATATATCCTGTTATACCAGTATCCTGATTACACATGTTGATGTTATTTACCCACCGAGTTATCCCAGTAGTCTAGGTAACATGTGCATTAAATATCTTGATAATCTAAATAACCTGATATTAAACAACTTACACTGGGATTGGGGAGATTAATGGAAGAAAGAGCGTCTGTATTTTGGGTGCACTTAGGATATAGGTTGCGCAGCCGAAAGAGGATTCCACTGTAAGGTTCTCGTAGGGTGACTAGCACCCCGTCCTATTCTTATTCCTGTTATACATGTATATATATGTCCTTTACTACCTAGCGGTAAGGCCTAGTTAGTCTGGGCCGTGACCCCAGGTATGTACGGGATCCACCTAAAACGTGGACAATGTCTCCAACCGATCAGTTTCAATTTATTTAAGACCCCGATTGACATGTATAATAGACGCGGTATGAGATGCGTCTATTACAGGTGACAATTGGTGTTCGCTGATATAATAATAATAAACTGTTCATAATGTACTGTAATTGATTGTCTTTGCCTGATACATGTATATATGTTAGACACCCGATGTTACACCTGACCTGATTGGACATCTGACTCTAGTACCGACTGACTCTACCCGCCTGATATATAAATTGTGATAGACACCTGAATGAATACCTAACTGGACATATACTCTACTGTGTGCTATCCACATTATTGTTTATTTACTTATTCATGTCATTTCTTATTCCAGTTTATATCATATGTTCACATTTATATGTATGTGCATCTTTCTAGTTTATTCTTACACATTCACTAGGAATTCTGACTCCTTAAATTTGCATATTCAGATTTGTGACTATTTATTGCTGATCAGGTATTTGGAGAGGATTACATGCGTTATGAGCTGAAAACTCTCTTTTCTTGATTATAGGTATTTACTTTTTTGTTCATGTTATTTCTTGATTTTCTCTGTACCATGTCCAGTTGTCATTTCTTTCCTTTATTCATCTGCTATCATTGTGTTAGATATTTATGTTATATTGCAGTGATATTGATTTATCGTGGTAGATTTTATATCTTACTCAGGTTAATTTAGGCTTAGCGTATATGCGTGAGATATTTTTCTTGCGTACATAGGTCACCGACCTTCGTCGCTACTCTGTTTCCGCGTATTTTGGGAAGCGGGGCGTGACAGGATTTTCTTAGTATCGAGCCAGGTTCAACATAAAAAGAGAACCTAGATCTTACCGGTAACTTGAAACAAGTTATAGTTACACTGCATTATACATATAATATTCACACAATCGATATTGAGTCCATTGGGAATTGACTGTCTCCCCTTTTGATATCCATCTCTTTGATCTGTTGATATCTCCGATTCTAACTCTTTTTCTAGAGTAATCTGAGTTCCATCTTGGTTCCTATCCTCTTTCCGTTCTATTTTCCTAATTTTGTCTCCTGAGTTTGACCACTTTATGTTGAAGCTGGTAGCAGAGCTCAGAGCGTGCAGCGGAAGCGGAAGCGTGGTGGACCCATGATATAGTGAGAAATGACACGAAAGTTTTATCTTCTCCCTTGATCTTGATTTGCTATCATTCCCTACTTTATCGAAATTTCGAGAATGAAATTTTTATAAGGTGGGTAGAATGTAATATCTTAGTCTAATAATACTGTATTTTTTATTTTTCTAAAGTATTTATTTATTTACTGGTTATTTTATTATTATTTATTAACTTGATCTACATTACAAATTATTTTAAGACAGTAAATGGTATTTTGGTCTTATATATTTAGCATTATTAAGTATTATATTTTAATTACTAGCTAGTATTTTTCCCATTACTATGTTACTATTATTATTATTGCAGTTGCTATTATTGTTAATATTGATATTATTATTCTTATTGTATTGTTTTACTCATTATTATTAATGGTAGTACTTTTACTGCGTATTATTAGATAATATTTTTAATGTTGATAATTTTATTATTATTATTACTACTATCTCTTTTTTATTATTAGTATTTATTATTATTATTGTTATTATTATTCATATCTTATCCTTTTCCTAGCCCATAACCGATTACCATTGAGATCCTTACCCATTAACCCAAAACCCAATCCTAATCCTAATCCTAATCCAAATCCTATCTTATCAAATCCTTTCATAAATCTTAACTAATCCTAATTAAAATCTAACAATAATTATATCTATTCTAACCTACCCAAATCCAAATCTTATTTTCAAAATCATAACCTTAATTAATTCTATCCTAAACTACTCACTCAAGCAGTTTGAACCCAACTGAAATTCTGATTTTTAAAGTACCTAATAATCTATAAAAAGCCCAAATTATTTCTTTTTCTAACTCAAAAGAAAAACCATGACTCAACTCTCTCCACCTTCTACTTTCTTTTCTCCTCAAGCGAAGCATCAAGGAAAAGAAATCTCGAGGTGCAGAAATTGAGGAACATGATAGGGGAGATCAAATCCAAGTAATTTATTTTCTCAGAAATTTATTTGATATAAATAGTTTATTAAAAATCATGTCTATACCATGATCTCTATGAATATTTTTATACATCAAAACCCAATAAAAAATCTAACTAAAATACATGTGAAGATATACCAACTCATAATTTTGACTTATATATTTTTTTCAAAATTTTAACAAAAGATTTTTAAAAAAATTTAAAAAAATTCATGGCCCGCTCAGGGGCAGAGCCCTTGGGTGCACAGTGGGCTAGGTCGGCCCACTGTGCATACCCCAAAAAAAAAAAATAATAATAACAGGTCGGACCAGACCCGGCCTGCCCGGGCTGCAGGACAGGGCTTTTGGGCCCTGTTTTAAAAAAAAGAAATCCCGGACCAGGCCTAGCCTGGTCCGACCTGGGCCTGGGCTGCTGCCGTTTACATCTATATAAAAAAAGAAAAAGAAAGAAAGAAGAATTGCAATTAAAATAATTAGCTAAAAATATCATCAAATATCGAAAAATATAAATATTAGTTTACAATACTTCTACTTTCTATGATAAAAATTTTAGACTAATACCAATATAAATTAACTCAAACCACCCACTTTAAAATCATACTCCTTAATAGTAAATTTAGACCCGTTAAGTATTTTAATAGTTTAAAGTCTATTAAAAATCCAACAAAAATTAGAAATTGGTTTAAACTAAACCTACTAACTTTATTAGACCCAGAGGATCATATTCCTAATCCCAAACTAATTAATTAAGGTTAAATCTCCTTAAAACTCCCAAGTAAAATATCCTTTTAAAAATCTAACAATTTCTATTAAAATGAACCATGTAGATTTATCGGGGCCTTATGATTTTAGTGTTTTGGACTTGGGATCGAGTTCAGGTGAGTGTTTCTTTTTTTGTGTAATTTTATTTAATTTTGTCGTGAGTGTTCTTTTCCCCTTCAGTTAAACAAAATTTTGTAATAAATGATTTTATTTTGTTACGTAATTATGCTACTAAAATTTTCTGAGATGATATTTGTGAGTATTATTTTTCTCATTCACCATTGTCAGAAATATATTTATGTGTTGCTTGTTTTATTTCATATGATCATCTGCCTTATTATACCAGTATGATTATCCATATCATTTCATGAGGTACCAGTGAGTGTTCACTTTAATTATTTAGCATTACTTGAGTGTCATTCAGTATCTCTTCATGTGTTAGTTGTTCGACGTTATTGGCTCAGGGCTAGTTGTAGTATTACCTTAGACTGTGACTTGTTTCGATCTATAAATTGATTGATCTAGTTCATATTAGATGACAGATAGCATTACTCATGTGTAGTATTTATCGGACAATTATTTGGAGAATTGAAACTTGCAAAATAATTACATGTTGATTGATTGGTGAGTCGATGAGGGCTAGATTGTCAGGTATTAGTTTCTTATATGTTTAGTGGTACTTGGAGTACTTGGTAGTTCTTGATGTTACTTTATTGATATCGAGCATCATATGTATATGATTGGATCTTAGTATTGTGATATGGGACTTGTGTCATTTCACGTGTAACCGTTTCGGATTCAGATTTAGTTGTGATAAATCTTAGAATATAAATTGATTGTTCTTGGGGTTGATTGATTGGCTCATGATTGAGATTAAAGATTCATATTTTATGTAGAATACTTATCAGACTTGATATTCATGTGCTTGATGATAATATAAATAAGGATTCATTGTATTCTGAGATTGTATTATATATAAAGTTACCTTATTAAAAGACTGATCTTCTGATACTTGGACTGATATAGACTTGTTAGAGTTAGAATTGATTGACATGATGATCAGTGTTTGTTTCAGAGGATTTTGATCAGTGTTCTGATGAGATTGATGTAATTGAATCCGTATTGTGGGTATTTTCTATTTTACTCCTGATTATATTGTTTGAGTATTGATGTCTTGTTGATGTTGATTATCAGACGTAGATGCATCTTAGATATCATATTGCTTGAGGAGTAGACATAAATTGGGTTGACCTGACATGGTAACATGTATATGCATAATTGACTAGTTACTTAGATTTCTGGATCTTGTGTTTGAACTTAATAGAAGTGAGTGTATAATGGTCTTGATTAAGATTGGATAGTGATGATAGGTTGGATATAGATGAGTATGTATTTTATATATTGGGACTTGGATATATCAATGACTTTGAGGATCTGAGTTGATTAAATATTTTGCCCGGATTATTCTTTTTATGCCAGTAGGTCATTACTTATTCTGAATATCATAATTTACCTGAAAAACCAAACTGATTTTACATGACATTTACCTGATAACTATATTGTCCATGTTACCATAATTGCTAGGAAAATATTATATGCGGTAACAACACCCTTATGTTATACTTATTATATGTCTGTTATACTGGTATCCTGTTCACTAAGATATATATATATATATCATGTTATACCAGTATCCTGATTACATATGTTGATATTGTTACCCACCGAGTTATTCCAGTAGTTTAGGTAACATGTGCATTAAATAATCTTGATAATCTTAATAACCTGATATTAAACAACTTATACTAGGATTGGGGAGATTGATGGAAGAGACATCGTCTATATTTTGGGTAGACCTAGGATATAGGTTGCGCAGCCGAAAGAGGGTTCCACTGTAGGATTCTTGTAGGGTGACTAGCACCCCATCATGTTCTTGTTCCTATTATACATGTTATACATGTCCTTGACTACCTAGCGATAGAGCCTGGTTCAACGCCAGGAGTCTGGGCCGTGGTCCCGGGTATGTCCGTGACCCACCTAAAGTATGAACAATGTCTCTAACCGATCAGTTTCAATAACTTAGAACCCTGATTGACATGTGTAATAGGCGTAGTATGGGATGTGTCTATTATAGGTGACAATTGGTGTTCGCTGACATAATAATAATAAACTGTTTATAATGTACTGTAATTTATTGTCTTTGCCCGATACATGTACATATGTTGGACACCCGATGTTACACCTAACCTGATTGGACATCTGACTCTAGTACTGACCGACTCTACCCGCCTAATATATAAATTGTGATAGACACCTGATTGAATACCTAACTGGATATATACTCTACTGTGTGCTATCCACATTACTGTTTATTTACTTATTCATGTCATTTCTTATTCCAGTTTATATCATATGTTCATATTTATATGTATGTGCATCTTTCCAGTTTATTCTTACACATTCACTAAGAGTTTTGACTCTCTACATTTGCATATCCAGATTTGTGACTATTTATTGTTGATCAGGTATTTGGAGAGGATTGCATGCGTTACGAGGAGCTGGAGTCTCTCTTTTCTTGATTATAGGTATTCTTACTCTTTTGTTCATGTTATTTCTTGATTCTCTCTATACCATGTCCAGTTGCCATTTCTTTCCTTTATTCATTTGCTATCATTGTGTTAGATATTTATGTCATATTACAGTGATATTGATTTATCGTAATAGATTTTATAGCTTGTTCAGGTTACTTTAGGCTTAGCGTATGTGCATGGTGTATTTTTCTCGCGTACATACGTCGCTGACCTTCGCGACTCCGTTTTCGCGTATTTTGGGAAGCGGGGTGTGACATGCACTCTGCTTAAGCGTACTAGAAGCTGACTTGAGAGTCAGAGGCCCTTGCTGGGATCAAAATCTGGCACTTTTGGACTCTTTTTTTGTGTTCCAGATTGACCCCTGGATCTGAAGAGTGGATGAAGTTACTGCCCATTGATAAATCAGCCTCATAATCAGATCTGGGTAAAGCAGCAAGGAGATAAAGCTTCTAGCCCTCAAGACAGCATTTTGAATCAACACAACACATTGTAACTATAAAGAGTAAAAAACACATTGTAAGTTTGTAACTATAAAGAGCAAAAAGTAAATTCAACAACCTGCAGCTAGCAGTGTCCTTTTCCATCGTGTAGAATCAATAACTTAACATTATAAACCTATTCATGTAGCCGAAGCAAAAGCTATGTTGTTGTTGCCGCTGTTCTCAGAATCACTAAAACCATTGGGTAAAGAAAAAACTTTAACAATATAATTGGCAATTTTAAAAAGCTGAAGATTAGCTGTATAAACATGAGCTCCTATACACGAGTGATCTTTTGGTGAATTTTCCCAATCATAGCATGACTTTTGCTCTTTCCACCAAAGTGCCGGCAAAATATTCAGCATTAACTCGTGTCCCCATTCATGGTACTCAACAATCAAAGGTATGTACAAGATGATTGACTGATACCTTTGTCATTGTTCTATCAAGAAAAGAAAATTTCTATACATAAAGGGAGAGCTTCAAATGTGCTTCTGGAGTGTAAGACTATCAAATTCAAGCTGACAAGAGTCATTAAATATTTCAAAAATAGTACAGGGAAGAGAGAAAATAATAAGCTGCAAGAAGTGGCAGTCTCAAAGTACAAGAAGTTAAAGCAAATACGGATTGTTTGTATAACATTATATAAACAACAAATTTGGAGAAATGATTTTGATTTCCTATGCTATCATCACCATCATCATAAGAGTTGATGAATATAGTATCTTGCACTAAATTATAGGAACTTTGGGAAGTATAAGAGCAATCATCCTACACCAGAGGTCATGTGTCTGTGTGAGAAAGAGAGGAAAGAGTTTCCTGCAATGAACGATAGGAATTTTCAGAAGTAAAAAGGATAGGGCACAGAAAGATGAGCGTAGAAGCAAGTACTGCAATTCCTAGGACATCCCGAGCTAGAAAATGTTGAAAAACACACCTATTCAAACGTAGGATTTGCGTGGTAAAGAGAAACAACTCAAACGATAATGGAGTCCATGGCACTCGTAGATTCTAAAGTTGGGGAACATGCACAAAAAGTAGAACGTTTGGCTTGATAGTATTTGCATGTGTTGCTTGTTACATGTTTGCACTTGTGTTATTAGTTGGTTCTAGTTTATTTGAATTTAACTTAGGTTTGTTAGATTGTTTTAGTTTGCATATCATCTATTTGATTGTTTGCTTGTCACATCTGTCTTGTCAATTCCTATAGTCCTGTCCTGTGTCAGGATCGTGTAGTTGATTGAGAGAAGCTTTAGTAAGTGGAAAGGCTTGTGAAATTTAAGAAATCTACTGAAGATTGTCAAAAATGATTAGGAAAGTTGTAACACCTGGCAGCTTAGACATACATCAATTTGGTTTCAAAACCAATGGACCTCATACATTTATTTTCTTTACTTCTTTTGTCGTGAGTGCATGTTTTCTTTTTCTTTTTTTCTTTTCTGGGTTTGGGTGAGGTTTTTTATTTTTTATTTTTTATTTTATGGGGGGGGGGGGGGGGGGGGGGGGGGGGGGGGGGGGGGGGGGGGGGGGGGGATAACATGATATATGAAAGTAACAAGAAAAAAATTGAACCAAAGAGCCAAAACTAAGGTCCCAAGCTGCCAAGATTGGTAAATGATAATTAATACTTCTCTAACAAGTCGCAAGGACACTTAAGACAGCAATAGAACAGAGTAGATACTGCCCGATAATTTCAGACATTTGAATTTGATGCATATCTCCTTCCTTCACAAGGGAAAAACAGAGAGAGAATAGACATCAAGATTGACAAACCTATGTACATATCATACATTTACAACCACTTCCTGTTTAAAAGTAACATTTACGCAAATGCGCAAGGTAAGGGTCTACAAATCCAAGGACATTGTTAGACCCCGCGCCAAGTAAATAATAACTAATTTGATATATGTTTAAACTAAAAGCAAAATCACATGAAGTGGTCTTTATTAAATTGAGAATGCTAAACACAAAATGGCAATAAAAATAATAAACTGGATGCAATATACAAAGAAAGAAGGCCACACCTTGATTGCCAAGTCCACCATCTGGCGATTCCTCATAAAAGAAGCTGAAAGGCCTTGCAGAAAGTAATGATTTAGACAATAGCTGGTAGGAAAGCCATTCTTTAAAATTCTTCATCTTCTATTGATCTGATAAACAAAGTAAACAAACAAAATTCATGTTCATCAGATGCAAAACTGTAGCAAAGAGAGTCACTCAAATTATGTTTTTATTCTAGCATACTGTCAAAATATACAATTAGCAAAAGATCAGAAACACATAAGTAACCTTTTAGGAAAAATGAGCTGCGAGCTTCCTCAAGTTATTAAATATAAATTATGACAACAAATTTTCTTCTTTTTCACCAAATAAAGTTTTTTTGTTAATAATAAATATAAATAAGTTATAATCTAACAGCATGATTCAACTTTTTTAGCATCTCTTGAAGCAGATATATGGTTGTGGACTTGAAATGATCCTTGCAAGGCCAAATGGACCAGAAGGATTCATATATACTATTACTCCCCAAAGACTTGGATGAAATATCATTTCTTAATTTCTCACTGAAGGATTAGGGGGTAAAAAAAAAAAAATAGCAGTGAACTATAAGCATATAAATAAGACTCGGATTTAATGTCGGTTAACATAGTTATATCTAATATTATGTACAGGTACTGGTTTCATTTCTTGCATGAAATAAAATCCAATAATTCTTGGTATATAACAAGATACAAGCGCCATAAAGTGTTACACATGGTCAAATTCTAAACTACAGATGACAATTCAATGACATTTCTTTCTAAAATGATTCTGTACCCATAATTTGACACTGAATTTTTTTAACCCAGTGTCTCCATGTCGATTTTTTCTTAAATCCAAAATGCCTTTACATGCTACAGATAGGCTACTTTATGTTGCACTGAAAGGAAGGACGGCACCGGCGGGCACGCACGCACACACGCGCATTCTGTAGGAAAGCATTGATATTTCACCCATTATATCTCTTGGCATAGTTGTCAGCAAACACGTATCAAGTGAAAAATAAATATTAAGTAAACTATAAGTATGTAACCACAACAAACAATATATAGGATCTCTCAATTATAAAATCATATCAAACCATTCAAGCTTTCTTTTACTGGGTAGGGACAGATAAATTCTCACTTGTATGGTATTGTGCTTCCTAATTGTTTGAAAAGACGAAAGCGCAACGTGAAGTGTGGACCCTTTATAAAGCGAGGCATAGGCCTCATGATTTTTTTATATTTTATTTTCTAAAATTTATAAATGTTATAAAATTATATGAATGATATATATATTCTACAAATGGATAAAATCAAATCACGACATTAAGGGTGTGTTTGGCATTGCATCTGAAAGCACTTTTCAAAAAGTCACTTTTCCATAAGCACTTTTGCAAATAAAATGTGTTTGGTAAATGCATGTTAGTAAAGGACTTTTCAACAAAAATATAATGTTCAGTAATTACAAGTTATAGAATTACTCTCTTTATGACACGAGATATAATAATTGGGCTATGAATCAAGGAAAGGAAAATGATCTACAAAATAAAATATACTTTCAAGTTGTGCAAAATAAATATTTTATTGGTGCAAAATAGAATTCCGATGATCATTATAAAAAATAACAGTATAACACTATCAAAAAATGTTCAATAATCAATATAACATCGCACATACAGAAAATTTATTTAGCTCTGATGTGAAGGATAATAACAACAAAAGAATAGTGAAAAAATAACTCTCGTAGTGAACAAAATAAGATAAATAAATAAATCACGGTTGATGACATAAATTTGGATAATTTTTTCCCCTTTATATGATACCATAAAATTTGTTTTTCTAAAAGAAAAAGATACTGAACTAATAATATCATAGATCGAACACATATAAAAAATTATGAAGAAGAAATAATGATAAAATTTATAAAACATAACGGAATAAATAATTTTATAAATAAACCCATACATGTCTTTGAGTTTCTGTAAGAACAGGGATTTCATATGCTGGATTGACAGAGAAGAAGCATTCCGAAAGAGAGAACCTATGAAAACTGTTTCAGAGAGAGGAGAGAAAATAGATGGGGGATGAAAGGAATTTGAGAGATGAAAGAGCAATATATAAAAAGGGATATAGATCTCATCATTACACTTTTTACACCACATGAGGAGAATATGAAAATCCCTTATCCGCCATAGAGGGAATATGAGTATCGGGAAAGAAAAGAAAATCACGGGGGAAGAGAGAGAACTTGAGATTTTGTTTAAAAAAAATCGCGAACGGAAAGGTCGATATATATATATATATATGTATGTATATATATATATATATATATATATATATATGTATATATATATATATATATATATGTATATATATATATATATATATATATATATATATATATATATATATATATATATATATATATACATATATATATATATACATACATACATATAATATATATATACATACATACATATATATATATACATACATACATATATATATATATATATATATATATATATATATATATATATATATAGAGAGAGAGAGAGAGAGAGAGAGAGAGTCACAGTAGAAAATATCCCCCAATTTTCGCTTCTGCAGTTGAGATGCCAGAAAATCTGGCTTCTCAAAAAGTGGCTTTTGGGCTTGGGCTTATGCAAAAAGTTGCTTATGACTTAAATTATGACTTAAATTACCGAACAATATTTTTTCACAAAAGTCCTTTTTTTTAAAAGCCATAAAAATCCTTTTGAGAAGCAATGCCAAACACAATGAATTAGTTTTAGTATACAAATAGAAACAACTAGGAAATAAGTTAAATGGAGAAGAGCCAAAGACCACCTATCCTATTATAGTCACATGGTCTTGCTCAAAACCGCGTGGATAAAGAGTTCACATAAAAACATAAACAACAAAAAAAAATCATAAAATAATTTAAGGAGATAATTCAAAACAAATGCGACATTTAATTCTCAAAGTGAGAATTTCAACTACAAATAAAATGACACAAAATACCAGAAATCAACTGCAAATTCCAAACACCAGAACATAAGTTAAATACAACAAAAAAGTAGAGGTTGAAATATTCATTGAAAATACAAAGTAGATGATCACTTGCGACAACAAATGAAACATAGTTGCTTGCAACACCAAATTTCATAAATGTGAAAGCAATGAATGATAATAGTGTCTCCAATAAGTAGAGAAAATAAGAACATATATGAGGTATACTTTTTTATTTTTAGCTTAAGTTAAAATTCTTTTTTTCCCCTTTTTGTGCCCTCTTTCTCTTAAAGCATGTGTGATGTGAAACAGGGAGCCTTGTGGTGTGAGAATCAGTGATTAATCACTTTACAATGTTTCACCAAATTAATGATCTTCGGTAGGAAAACAAATAAAAACTAATATTGTCACACGATGGGTTTAAACATGTAATTGCATGTGTAAGCGAACATTTCTAATCTTGATAAATACTACACAATACTCAGTTAATTGACAACTGTCATATTCTCAATATCAAGATTAACAGATCACAAATATAACAGAATCACATAACTCTCACAATATTGATAATACTTTAGAGATAAATTTGATATGTAATCCAACTAATAATCTGATCACTGAAAGTAGAAAATTACCTACTGAGAAGCTCGTTCTCAGGTATCTGATACTTGATCTTGTGATTGTGTTGTTGACCATATACAGTTTTGTTGCCGAGTGTAACAATATGTGTGCTTTGAAGCTTGAGTGCTGTTGATTTAATTTGATGGGGTTGAGTTGCACTTGCGAATGCAGTGGAGGATGGGATTTGGCGCTGATGTTGTACGGAAGCAGCATACGATGAGAGAGCATGGGCGACAGTTACTCTCTGCAGTTGACAACCAGGCAGGACGACGACGAGGAAGTGAAGAGGCGGGGGATACTCTTGGCTAACGGCTAATGACAGACAAGAAGATGATAGGTGCCTACAGGGGTCTGTCGAAGATGACAAAGTTGAGGCGATGAAGACCAAACTACTCGCGCAAGGCACTGATGGCCTAATTTTGATCGCACACAGGAGAACATGGGTAAATCTTGCTCACGCACGGCTCACGACAAGGAGGTAGGGCTGGAGCGCATTGAGTTCGCACTAGAGATGCAAGCAGTGAAGCGGGTGATGAAGGCGGTGGAGGTTGTATGGATCGGTGACAAGAAGAAGGAGGGAAAGAAGTTGATGGGTTCTTTGTGGTGGTGACACAGGGAAGAAGCAAGGAGAAAGGAGAGAACAGTGGCAACTAGGTCTTTTCTTTTCTTTTTGTATTTTTTGGTGAAAAGAGAATTGGTGGTTGAGATTTTAAGATGTTAATGGCTGAGACAGCGATTTGATGAGGAGATAAGGGGATAACTAGGATTATAATTTCACACTCCAAATCACATTGAACTGGATTTCACACTCCAAGCTCACCAAAAAAGTCTTTTATTCGAAAACACTCAAAAATTTCCATTCATAAATCTTCATTGTTTACAACTTATTGGACACTTGTCTTAAATAGCCTACATGACTCTGACTTTTTTCCACACAGTCGATGTGTGACTAAAAATTAAAACAAGGTTAACAAATAAAGAGAAAATAAAAATGACTCAATACCATAAAAATACAGACTCCAACTAAATAGCTCAATCTGTGGCGCCGCATGTGTTGGATGTCCGCATCATTCTCCCCTGTGGGAGAAAACTCGACTCCATCGAGTTACGTGTAGAAGGCTCTCTCTGCTCTAACACATCTGTGTCTACTGCTGCAACTTACCACCCAATAGATGATATTCATTTTCAAACAATCAGATATCATTAGAACAATCAGATAATTTAATTATCTAAAGTGTAAACAAATTTCTTTGCTGTATTGGGATGAATATCTGTGACGGACTCAATGTGGACTCTCATAAAAATGTTTCAGGGTGGCTCACAACCAGTGCGTTGTTAGAGTTAAATTAAAGTCTTGTAATCCACTAAATACTTAACATTGAAAATAAGAATAATTTCAAAATCTTTTAAAAGATATATAACATGAGCATTGCAATTTGATTTTTTTTTTCAAAATTTTGAAAAAACTGATACTCCAACATGCAAATGATCAACAGTTCCTGAAGAAACTAGTTCGGAATAATCTGAACTATCACAATTTGTAAAAAAAATTTTAAATAACTTTCTGATGCAAGCTCATAAATTACAATTAACATTGCTTTGTTCAAATATATCATTGATTTCTCATGTGTAGATCGTGCACGTGTGAAAAATGTGATGCAGACTCAGATATGCAAACTCAGAAGACTATAATAAATATTAGTAGAGAGAGTTTTGTTCCGTGTCTAACATGTACTAAAAGAGCCACTTGACCTTTATTAGACAGAAAAAAATTAGGTACTTATTCAGTGGGTAAACAATATTCACGGCCTCTATCAAAAGGAATTATTAGGCACACTATCAAAAATGTGCATGACAGTTTACCTGTCACATTAGTAATAATGTCAAGAGATCTCTTGATAAGTAAAGGCTGAGGAAACGTGCCCCTTGTCTAACCTAATGGAAGAAAAGCTGATAAACTATAAAAATATGAGATTCTTCCATATCGGCATTCATTGAGCAGTCGGACATGAGTCGAACATAGATGGTAGTATCCCTAATTTGACATACATCTTTTGTCATGATATAACCCTAAAATTTGTCCTTATAAAATAGATGTTTATTGGAACAAGGCACGGTTGTTTGACCTCTAGTGACAACTCATCAACTTGCCCTTTAATTTCGGTTTGGTTGGTAGGATCCAACCTATGGTGTGATAGGTCGGGAAGATTAGCTCTTGGGATTAACTCAATGGCGTGTTGGATATCACGCGTCGGTAGTACCTTGTCTGAGAGATCTTCAGAAAAGACAACAACAGATTCCGTGATTATAAGGGTGACTTCAGAGAGATTCAGAGCACTGTCTTTAGAAAAGACATCAATAAACTCCGTAATCATATGGGTGACTTCGGATGGAATGGAATAATGTCATTAGGAAAGACATCAGTAAACTCCATAATGATTGTAACGACTTCGAGAGGATTCGAAGTACTAGACTCTGCAAGGTTATCACCCGTAATCTTTTCGTCAGAGTCTAGTCTTTCGGTTCTTCCGCCTGGCAAATAGAGTTTTCAGAGTCAGACTCTGATTTTGTTACAAGTGATTTATCAATAACTCTGATTGGGCTTGGACAGTTGACATCAACATGCCCATAACCTTGACAGTTGAAACACTAGACTATAGGACTAAGTGTGGATAAGTTCCTCTCCGTGTTCTTACCCTTAGCGTTACTTTCAACGATTTTGTCTTTGGTGTCCACCTTGTATGTTGTTTGTGCATCACCCTAGTGTGGGTACTGATATGGAGTGGACTTAAATGCTGGGGCTAGGTGATCTTGACTCATAAATATATGACTCAACTTGGGAACATCTAAGTTTTGGATTAAAATGTAAGCCCTTTTAAGCTCAGTGATTTCACGAACACAAAGCTCATCTTTCAGGTCTACTTTAAGCCCAAGCTCAAAATTGAGATAAGACTTGAGCGTCACTCTTTTTGCCTAGGATATTATAGCGATTGAGAAACTCGACGAATTTACTAACATATTTCTCAACAGATTTGTTGCCTTGGAAAATTCGGTGTCATCTGTCAAGAAGATAATCATAGTAATATGATGGCACATACTTCTTAAGTTTGTCCTTCATGTCAGATTAAATCTCTATAGGCTTCTGGCCATTAGATGCTCTCATTGATTTTAAATCGATCCAGTATCAACTAACTTGTCAAGTCAGTTTCGTAATAGCAAACATTTCTCAAATTTAGAAAATGGGTATCGTGAAATGCCTATCTATGTTGTGTGAGCTAATCTAAAAAAATTTGAGGATCTCACTTAAACGACCAGATAGTCTAAACGACCATCAAACGTTAGGACATCTACTTTCTATATGCCATTTTTTAGTAATTTTTTAATGCAAAAGCAAAACATATTTTCCTAATAAATGCCTAAAATAAAAATCAAATTTTTCCTAAACCTAATGCAAATTTCTACTTAAACTATGCTCTGATACCAAATTGATATGAAACAAGGAACCTTGTGATGTGAGAATCAGTGATTAACCAGACTTTGCAACATTTTACCAAATTAATGATCTTTGATAGGAAAACAATTTAAAACTAACATTGTCACACGATGGGTTTAAACACGTAATTGCATGTGTAATATGAACATTTCTAATCTTGACAAATCCAACACAATACTCGATTAATTAACAACATTCTTATTCTCAATATCAAGATTAACAAATCACAAATATAACAGAATCACACAACTCTCATAATATTAGTGGACAACATGAAATATTGATAATACTTTAGAGATAAAATTTGTAATGTAATTCAACTAATAATCTGACAAGTGAAAGTAGAAAATTACCTACTGAGAAGCTTTTTCTCAAGGATTCGATACTTGATCTTGTGATTGTGTTGTTGACCATATAGTGTTCTGTTGCCGCGTGTAACAATGATGTGTGCTTTGATGCTTGCGCTGTTGATTTAAGTTGATGGGGTTGATGTTGCACTTGTGAATGCAGTGGAGGACGAGATATGGCGTTGTTGTTGTACAGCATCAGCATATGAAGAGAGCACGAGCGACACCTATTATCTGTAGTTGACAACCATGCAAAACAACGACAAGGAAATGAAGAGGCGGAGGAAACTCTCGGCTAGCGACTGATGACGGAGAAGATGATAGGTGCCCGCAGGGTTCTGTCGAAGAAGATAAAGTCGAGGAGATGAAGACCAGACCACTCAAGCAAGGCAATGATGGCCTAATTTTGATCGCACAAAGGAGAATGCGGGCAGATCTTTCTCGCGCACGACTCACAGCAAGGAGGCAGGGCTGGAGCGCGTTGAGTTCGTGCTAGGGTTACCCGCAATTGGGAGGGTGATGAGGCGGTGGAGGTTGTATGGATCGCTGATGAGGGGAAGGATGAAAAGATGTTGATGGGTTCTTTGTGGTGGTAGGGGAGAGGGAGAGAGAAAGGAGAGAACAACGATGACTAGGTCTTTTCTTTTCTTTTTGCATTTTCTAATGGAAAGAGAATTGGCGGTTGAGATTTTGAGATGTGGGTGGATGAGATAGGGATTTGAAGAGGAGATAAGGGGATAACTAGGATTGAATTTCACATTTCAAATTCTATCGAACTGGGTTTCAAGCTCTAAGCTCACAAAGAGATTTTCATTTCGAAAACACTAAAAAATTTTCATTCATAAACCTTCATTGTTTACAACTTATTGGACTCCTGCCTTTATAGGCCAACAGGGCTTGACTTTCTCCACACAGTCAATGTGGAACTAAAAATTAAAACAAGGCTAACAAATAAAGATAAAATACAAATGACTCAATAACATAAAAAATACAAACTGCAACTAAATAGCTTGACCTTGGCGCCCCATATGTGTTGGATGTCCGCATCAATATGCTTAGAAGTGCTTCATGGGGCACAAAGCGCATGTGTAGATGTGCTTCAAGTAATGAGACATATGCCTCTTGGGTCAAAAGCTTTTCTTTTACACCTCGAGGCGATTAGCCTTGAAAATGCCCCGAAGTGAGCCTTGAGGTGAGCCTTGAAAACACGTATTCAAACACTGTGGATACATTATGTGTCACATATAAATGTGATTCCTCATAGCAAATCATACCATCTCACCCCTTTGTCTATGAATTTTCATAATCTTCATGAGTTGAGGTGTTGCACCTTGATTTTATAAGCTTAACAAGACCAAAACTGTAGGTTTACCTACATGCAACTAGCCTTCAAGATTTTATGGCAAAGACCTCTCTTGCTTTAGTTGCCTTGTCCAGAAATTACGCAGCAACTCATGGACGGTTGATACGTCAAGTTCAAAACATGTGGCAAAGACTTGATTAATTCTTTTCAACTTCAAAAAGTGGTGACCCCATTTCGAATGAGAAAAGGCTTGGACAATGAATTTTCCATAATTCCTACAGGAACATTCGCAGTGTCCTTCTCTCCATCCCTTTGATTTATATCGTGTCCCAAAAATCAGTGAAATTCTTCATTTCAAATCTTATCATCTATCCCCTTAGACTTCTTTCTTAGTCCCAGAAAATTCCATATGTTTGCTCCTATTCAGATCATATCGCCCTTTGTAAATTTCATCAGCCTATTCTGTAAAGAATCTTGAGTTATGCAACACAGCTGACATCACCTTCGTGGGGAAGGCATCATGATGATGATGACCTACATCAACCCTTATACAGGAGATGGATTGATTTAACAACCATGAAAACAGTCTATGCTTTATCTCTCCAACTTACAACATCCTTGGATAGTTCAATCGCCAATTACATCCTTACGAGGGTTTGTACCATGTAACAACCTTCTTTCCTTTTCTCTGTTGTGGGGTTAAGCATTTTCCAAGTGAACAGAAAACACATTGGGGGGGGGGGGGGGGGGGGGATACTGATGCATAACAAGTTATTAAAAAGGACAAAAAAAGAAAAAGATATATACCTCCCAAATCTTCCTTATTTAGAAAATGCCCTTCAAAACATTGATATTGCCAATTTACCCTTTAGATCTTCATGATCTTAAAAATTTACCCCTTTTAGAATAAAAAAAGAATATTTCAATTTGATTCTATTAACTTGCCTAAGTTTTTTTAAAAAACACAAAATTGTCCTTATTTAAAAGATTGAACCACTACATCCCAATCTAATCCTATAGACTCATCTCTTTTCTACCTATTTCTCCTCCTTATGCGCTTCCCTCTCTCAAATCAAACACATTTCTATTTCATTCATTAGCATCAAAAAGTCATATCATATCATTTTCACATATGTCCTTCAAGGAATTTGAGAAAAATTCCAAGAAATTTTTTGAGTATGATTTGAGAAATTTTGGAGGAATTTTAATCTTAAGAGGGGGGAAAGAGAGTTGAGAAGAAGAAGAAGAAGAATGAGGGAGAGGAATGGATAAGAATTTTGAGTTTGATAGGATATGGGTTAGGTCATATAAGAACAACGAAGAAAAGCGGGTAAAACACTCTGATTTCATTCAAAATCTAACTAGGGGGTAAATTTTTAATCAATATCAATTATTGGGAGGTATTTTTCTAAATAGGAAAGAACATGAAAAAAAAACCAACAAAAACATTACAATATGAACTCAACCTGTGTCCAAACAATATTTCCAAAAAAAAAAAAAAAAAATCTCTCTCTGTTCCAATTTCTTATCAAAGAGAAGACAGTAAGAAATCCACATTCTTCAAATTTCCTATTCTTAGTTCCAGGAATGAGACCAAGATCATAAAACAGTAATAGTCAAAATAAGTGTAGATAACAAAAAGAGTCCCCTTTAAAGACTCTTTGGGTCCAACAGACCCTTTCAGCAATGTCCCGCCATCAACTGTAAGGTAGCTTGCTTATAGGGACACCCAAAAAAAATGTTCCATTGAACTTTACTACTTTTTGGTTGAATAATCAGTCTCCATCTAATGTCTCCTTTCTTACGGCTAGCCACTCACAGAAATTATGGTGAACAAAGAATTCTTAACTACACCTTAAGATGATAGCTCCCTGACAAAGCTTATCAGACGATTTCATCACCAAACACAGTCGGACAATGATAGTTTTCCTGGGCATCCTTGTTATAGCCCTTTGTGTACAAATATATCGCTATCGTACATAGATTTCAGGTCACAGTCGCTGCACAATATATCCATCTTTAACAAGCTGCAGATGACAAAAATGATGCACGATTAAGGTAAAGTACTCCTCAATATCATATGTGAGACAACAGGTTTTCTCTTCCTATGTTTCCACTTATAAATTATTAAGAAATGGAATATACTAATGATGACCCTTTATTATCTTTCGGTTCCTAAGGTTAGGAAACCAAGTTTCCATTATGATCTTCCTGCAGAAGTCTTTCTGTGACCTTTAAGACCAATTCACAAAAAATGTGGTCTGAAGCATTAAGTTAACCACTTCTGGATTTTAAGATTAAGAAGAACAATAGAATTGATATGGTTCCTTGATCCTTACAGTAAAAAGCAAGCAGTAAGCATCAAATGTTTTGTTCGACAACGATTATCCTTGAACATATGACTTCTTGCCTCTCATAATATATTAATATTACACACTCTTGCATCATCTTCCACCGTGTTCTCTTCAAGCCTTGCTTACTTCAAACCAAAAAACCTATCAGTTTGGGTCTAAGGTTGGTACCCCATCTCCCATAGAGAGCTTATAATAATACTACAAACTGGTTTGTTATTATTTCTTCTCTGATGTAATTATCCTCCTCGTGTATGTCCTGTGTTTCTCAGTTTCTGTAACATTATTTTTGCTTGCAATCACCACGTCGTAAGAAATTACAATGTTGTCTTAATTGTCATGAGATCAAAAAATAGTTTAGCCTTCTCCCTTCATCACTAAACTCCAAGAAACAAGAATGTGTCCAATTATCAGCACACAGTTTGAATGTTACAGCTGTGGTAACAATGATACTGGATTACCACCTTCGTTATGGTAATCATCATAAATCATTCCCAAAACTTTAATATTTTAACAAGCTTAAATTTCAAAATTGTGAAAGTTTTCCCTACATAGAAAAGTCCCTTCCTCAGCTCTATGACTCATGTTCGATTGTTAGCTCGGCCATCAAAGAACCAATGAATGCAAAAAAAAATATCAAAAAAAAAACAAATGGGCACCTAAAAAATCAGTGTATCTACCAAATTAAACCCAGAAAAATCAAAAATCAATCATCTTCAACAGAATCAAGCACGCAATACAACTTCCAGATCCGAATTACTCCGTCAAGATTTGGTTTTTGCACATTAATTGCATGAGATAAGTAATGAAAAGGGCAGATTGGGGGGGTGGGGGGGGGGGGGGGGGGGGGGTGGGCGATCAAAAAGGGGATTTTGAAGAAACGGTTTAGTGAAATACCAAATTTGAAGCAGACCCGATTAAATCTTTTCCCCACTTCTAATCGGCAACAACTTTGCTGCTGCTGCTGCTGCGGAGATTCTTCTTGCTTTGAGACTTCCTTCAATGGGAGAAAAAGAAATATGCATTTATTTATTATTCATATATTGTTTAAAATATATATATATGTAGAGAGAGAAGATAAGACAGGAGAACCGGAGGCAGCTTCCTGACCATCCAAGATTCCAACGATGGGATTTGTTTGTTCTTATGTTGTAACCGGGCCGGTCCTAGGGGTGGCCAACGGGGCGAATCGGGTTGATTCGTCCCGTCTGGCCAACGAATCCATGACGAGACGGGTTGGACCCGTCTCGTCACGAATCTAAACGAGACGAATCAAGAATCGGGGTAACGAATCGGGTCTCTGACCCGATTCGTTACCCGGATTCGCCGAGACGGGTTAGACCCGTCTCGCCTTTTATTATTATTTTATTTTTAAAAATTTCAAAATTTCCATGATAGGTAATTTTTTAAGTTTTTGAGGGTTTAAAAAAAATAAAAACATAAAATAGGGGTCGAAACTAATTTTCCCCTCTCACATATATAATAATATAGGACTTAAAAAAAAAAAAAAAGAAAGAAGAGGGGTCGGGGAAAATTTTCCCCGACCCGATTCGTCCCGTGATTCGTCACGGGACGAATCTGACCGTCCCGTTTAAACGGGACGGGTCAACTCGGGTTGACCCGCCCCTAAACGGGGCAGGTCCGGGTTGACCCGCAACCCGCCCTGTGCGACTCAAACGGGTCGCACAGGGCGGGGCGGGGCGGGTCGAAACGGGTCGACCCGCCCCGCTGGCCATCCCTAGCCGGTCCGCATGAGATCTGGGCCAAAGTCCAATCTTGATCCGAACGAGGACCCGCCTGGCTAGGACACACTCAAAACCGTCAAATCTTCTATATTTTCAAATTTCTTATCTAAAACTTCATAATATAAGAATTATTCTCCAAATTCTTTCATATTTTCAAAATTACTCTCTAAATCTTCGTAATATCAGAATTACTCCTCAAATTCTTCTTATTTTCAAATTACTCCCTAATTATCTATTATGAAAATGTGAAATCCCAAAAATACTCTTACAACAGTGTACAGATCAACGGTTCACAGTCCAACGGTCGATTTCTCCCCTCTGCAGCCATCTCTTTAAAACCCAACCTGTTTGCAGTGCAGCCAACGTCGATTTCTCCTCGTCTGTAGCCAACACGACTCCTCTTCTGCTTCAAGCCCCGCTCTTCTTCCTCCGTCGGTGCCCTCCTTCGCCGCCTCAATTTCTTCCCTCCGCTAGCCAACTGTCCTTTCTACCTCGATTTCTCCCCCCCCCGCCAGTGCCTCTGCCCGCCTTAATTCTCCTCTTCTGCCTCGATTTCTCCCCTCCACCAGCGTCCCTCCTCCGTTGGTGCCCCCCTCCACCAGCACCTCTCCTTCTCCTCCTCCGTAACTCCTCCTCCGGCATTCTTTGAGTTTTTGTGGGTAGTGGAGTAACTCAGAGAAATGAGAGAGAAGAGAAAGTCTGGGGGTAGTGCAGTAATTTTGGTTAGTGGGGGGGTAATTTTGAAAATATGAAAGAATTAGGGGACTAATTCTGATATTATGAATATTTGAGGAGTAAATTTCAAAATATGAAAGATTTGGGGAGAGTACATATGAGAATGACCCTAAATGTTATAATATAATGTTATTTGATTTTTGATGTTATTAAAGTTATAATTAGTTAAGTGGAAACTAATAAAAATGTTTTAAACTTATCAAACTTTTATTGTTTTTCAAGTGTAATATGAGCGGCAAGATTTAACTTATGATATTGTGAAGGGAAATTCTCGAGGAATTTCTCCACACCACGAATTATAAAAAAATGGAGAAAATGAAAGCGATTGCGAACAAACAAGAAATTTATGTGGAAAATTCGAAAGAGAAAAATCACAGGAGAGGAAGACAATTCACTATAATATCAGAAGATTACGATGGATTCTGCAGAATAGTATTGTGATTTCAATATCTAGGGTTTGATTTGATTAATCTCCTTTTCTCCATGAAGATCTAGGTGTATATGTACCCTGTAGAGTTGTAACTAATGAGAAGAATATTTTAGATCTCGATAATTGCAGGATTGCACATTGTGATGTTCTCTTAACCGCCTAGATCATACTATTTAATTATTGGGATTGTCATGCAGAGATATCTGTCACTATCCATAACAACTCGCATTAAAATAGAAGAGTTGTAAGGTTTGTTACGTGGGGATTATCTGGCGCGTTATTGATTCCGTGAATCGCGGAGATCCTTCCACTTAGCTGTAACCAATGTAAAGATGGTTGTCTTCGCGAAGGGCCTCCGACTAGTGGAATGGCTCCACTCTAGTTGTATGTATGCTTGATCTTGGATAGACCTGGTTTGGAAAGGGATCCAATAGTTGCGGACCTGCTCAAGTAACTTGGGTCAAGTGTGACCTCGGGGCAAGCCCCGAGGCTTTCTCCTTGGACTCACAATGGGCCTGCTGTCATATCGAGTCTGTTTGTTTGGGATGCTCCTGACGCGGTGGGACACGTGTTGTGATCTTGACGAGGGACGAAATCTGATCACTAAAAATGCCCCCTTCACTGCCTCCTTCTTAGAATCTCCGAGTGAGGAGGAGGGGAGCGGACTAATCCCGTCCTCCGACATGACTCTTCACCAAGCAGTCAGAGCGTCTTTTGGACTTTGTGGTAGACTAGTTGGAGAGAATTCGAGGGAGAGCAGTTGGGGTGGCTTTTCGTACTCTAACATTTAATACCGCATCTGTAAAGGCTGGCAAAAAGTCACATCATGTGTCCACTCCGCGTGCGCTCTAGGCAGATAGCCATCATTTGGGAGCCTTCAGAATGCGCTGAGATTCGCGCAATAGTCGGGATTTAAAGTGAGCGGGCATGTGAAGAGGTGCCCTACCTGAAAGTACACCTAGAGGGGGTGAATAGGTGTACAGCTAATCTAATGAACAAAATGCGAAAATTAAAAGCTAAATTGCAACAACACTTAATGCAACCAACGAGTGTAGCCGAATTCCCGGTGAAGGGCTCTGGACTAACTCCTTTTGATTCCTCTGAATAAGAGTTGAGGTGCTATATGAAGCTCTCGTGGTTAAACATAAGTGAGGCACACACAAACAAGCCAAGCATATAATGAATGAGCAATATAAAATGATGCAAGGCACAAAGTAAAGAGAGATTAGAGAGTCAATGGATCAATCGCTAACACACGGATATGTTTCAAGGTTCGAGCACCCAGCTCTACGTCCCCGCCTTCTCACAGAAGGATTTCCACTAACTTGTCCACACAGGACTCCCACACAGGGAACCTCCACTGAGGATTTGGGGCAAATACAACCGGGAGTACACAACTCCTCTCTCAACTGAATACAACCTCTCACTATAGGCAATGCACAACCAACACAAAAACCACCTCACACAAGAGGGTAGGCACTTAGCCAACAAATATCAATCACCTCACACTTGAGGGATTCCAACACAAGACTCCACCTCTCACTAGAGGGAGCTAAACACAATCTCCACCTCTCACTAGAGGGAACCAACCACAACTTCCACAATCACCTCACAATAGAGGGATACCAAATCAATCACCTCTCACTAGAGGGATATCACAAAGAAGGAAGTTTACAACTTGGTGGTCTATCTCAACCACAAATCAATTTTCCCACAAAATAAAGATCCTATACATAGGATAGCAAGATATGGCTCAAGTGTGGAAAATAAAGTGTTTTGAATAAAGAAAATCACTTGGGAAAATCTCCAAATAGATATAGAATTTTAGACCAAAAACAAATTCCCAAAAGACTATTTTCTTTGAAATAAAAACATTTTAAAAACAAATAGAGATTAAGAATTTTGAACCCAAAACTTTTGCTGGAAAACACTTGAAGAGTATGAAAATTTTCTCCTTAAAAATCTTACACAAAACTGGCCTCAAATGGGGTATAAACAGGCCCAAAACAGAATATGCCCGTTGGCTGCCAGAAAGGTCAATTTTGACCTTCCGGTCGACCGGGCCCTGAACCAGAGAGCAACGGCTCTTTGGGCGGTCGACCGCCCGGTCGACCGGGGCAACCCGAGAGTGGATTGCCTTTAGTCAGTAGACCACTCGGTCGACCGGCCAACTGATATGGCCATGTGCACGTTTGTGTGCACGTCCGGTCGACTGGCTCCAGATCCGGTCGACCGGTCGGTCGACCGCCAGGGTCTGGCAGACTAAATAAAGGATTTGAAAACTAGGTTTTTAATTGCCAAATAAATCCCATAAAATCACTAAAAATTCACAAAAATAGTTTCAGTATAATATTTTAATATTTAAACATGTGTGGAAAAATTCAACACATATTTCAAACAATTTGAACCATTTTGTGACTTAGAAATTTTGTCGAAAATCAAAATTCGTATTTTCCAAAACTTGAATTTTTGAATTGAAAATTCGTTTTATCCAAAACTCATCCAAATACAAAAACATGATACTTAAACAACTTGAAGCATGTTGTATATAGATATAATCCAATATACATGAAAGATATATATATCAATGTTTTTGACTAAAAAATCCAAAAATATGTTCTGTTAAAATACCAAAACTCCAAACTCATGAAATAGACTATCAAACTAAATTTGTTTAAATAGTTGAAGAATAGATGTAAATAGAACAAATATAATATACATTAAACCATGTAAACTTGTTGATTCTATCTATTCATGAAAATCAAGATCAGTTAAACCAAAAACCGAACACCAAAATATGAAACTTGTGACTTGAGCATATCACACTGTATAATCTTTAACAAATGGATCTAAACAAAAACTAAACTATGTACCGAGGTCTACTTGTAGAGTGTCATCTCCAAGTTGACTCGATCCAAACCGTGATCCACCGAGCGTGACTCCAACGAGTGCTAGATATGAACTTTGACGCTCGGGCTCTTGAATCACCATGTGAAAAGCTCCAAAACACCTTTGTTGAAGCTAATCACCTACTAATATCTTGGTTAAGTATATGAAACTAAACATCACAAGAATATTAGTAAACATAACTACACGAGTTAATCATCATCAAAACTAGAGTGGAAGGCCTCTGGGTCAACAATCTCCCCCTTTTTGATGATGACAAAACTCATGGAGTTATATATGCATGGATTAAAGTTAAGCTTCAAAGAAGCTCCCCCTTAACTCATGCATTACAATAAAGAATAAATATATGCAATGAATACTAAACATGAATATGCATCAACATGCATAAAACAATGAAATGAACATGCTCTTGATACCAAACATGAAATAAACATGCTCTTGATACCAAACTTTTAAAATAAATCCTTTTCTTTTTATAATAAACATGTTCTTAAATAATTGCTTTTGATACCAATAAAAATTTTAATGAAAAAAACTTAAGCTCTTGATACCAATCAATAAAACACAATTCTTGATACCAATTGGAAAGATAATCACTAAAAGCTTTTGATACCAATAATAAAAAAAATATCAATATCAATATGAAACAACCTTACAAATAAACAAGAAACATGCATATTAAACAATAAACATGTAAGTACACCTAGAGGGGGGGTGAGTAGGTGTACCGCTAATCTAAAGAACTAAATGCGAAAATTAAAACTAATTTGCAACTACACTTAGTGCAACCAACGAGTGTAGCCGAATTCCCCGTGAAGTGCTCTGGACTAACTCCTCTTGATTCCTCTGAATAAGAGTTGAGGCGCTATATGAAGCTCTCGTGGTTAAGCACAAGTGAGGCGCACAAACACACAAGCATGTATATGATATGACAAAGTAAAGCAATGCACAAATAAAGAGAGAGAGAGAGAGAGAGAGAGAGAGAGAGTTTAGAGTCAATAGATCAAACGCAAACAACAAGATGTGTTTCGAGGTTCGAGCACCGAGCTCTACGTCCCCGCCTTCACCGAGAAGGATTTCCAATCCACTAGGAGTACCGAACTCCTCTCTCAACCAATACAACCTCCACCGAGGCAATACAAACATCACCTCACACAAGAGGGGTAGGCCCTTTTAGCCAAACAACCACAATCCACCTCTTCACAAAGAGGGATACAAATCTAAACTCCACCTCTCACTCGAGGGAGCAAACCACAACCTCAACCTCTACCAAAGAGGGAGCTAACCACCACTCCAAATCAACCTCTACCATTGAGGGATATAACAAATAAAGGAGGGTACAACAAGGTGATCACAAAGACCACAAACTATTTTCCCACAAATAAATGATCCTATAGAATAGGATAGAATGATAGCTCAAGTGTGGAAATCAAGGTGTTTTGGAAATCAAATAACAAAGAAAAACTACTTGGGAAACTACTTGAAAATGATAGAGATGAAGATCTAAAACAATATCCCAAAATCCTATTTTCTTTGATTTTTCCAAAACCCTTGAAAACAACAAATAAAGATAAAATCTTTAAGCTTTAAAAACACTTTTGAAAGCTTGTAAAAATACTAGAGAGTATAGAAGTTTTGGCTCTAAAAATCTTAAGAAAAATCTCAAACCAAAGGGGTATTTATACTCCACAAACAAAAACTAGCCGTTGGCTGAAAAGTCAGCCATGGCGGCTGGCGGTTGACCGCCCGGTCGACCGCCAACGGTCAAAAAACTGACCGTTGGAGCCTCGGTCGACTGGCTCGATCGACCGCAGCCTGGAACAGAGAGCAGAGCTCTCTGCCAGTCGACTGACCCGGTCGACCAGGGCTTTCTAGAGAGCAGAAACTCTCTGGCGGTCGACCGACCCGATCGACCGGCCCTCCAGCCAAACTGACGTGCACATCTTATGCACGTTGGTCGACCGACTCCTAGCTCGATCGACCGGTCCGGTCGACCGGCAGAAGCCAGAACAGGGATTTCAGGACTTGAAAACTTGATTTTTATTAACCTGTAAAATCCCATAAAAACTCTAAAAATCTACAAAAATAGTTTCTAACATTATATTTGATATACAAACATGTGTTAAAAATTTCAACACATAATTCAAACTTTTTGAACCATTTTTGTGACTTATAAATTTTGCCAAAAAACAAAACCCGTATTTTTGAAAACTTGGATTTTTGACATGAAAATATGTTTTGTCCAAAACTCATCCAAATACAAAAACATGATACTTAAACACTTTGAAACATGTTGCATATGGACATAAGTCCAATATACATGAAACATATATATATATATATATATATATATATATATATATATATAATATATATATATATATATATATATTATATATATATATATATATATATATATATATATATATATATATATATATATATATATCTCCATGTTTTTGACTTTAATACAAAAATATGTTTTGTTAAAAATACCAAAACACCAAAACTCATGAATAGGTATATCAAATTAAGTTTATTTAAATAGCTGAAGCATACATGTATATAGAACATATCTAATATACATTTAAACAATGTAAACTTGTTTTGAACCTATCTATTCATGAAAACCAATATCGGTCAAAGCAAAAATCGAAAACTAATATCCAAAACATGAAACGTGTGTGTGTTGTGAACTTGAGCATATCACACTATCTAATCTTTACAAATAGATCTAAAATAAAAACTAAACTATGTACCGAAGTCTTCTTGACGAACTCCGTCTTCAAGCCGACTCGATCCAAACCGTGATTACCGAGCTTGACTCCAACGAGTGCTAAATATGATCTTGATACTCGGGCTCTTGAATCACCATGTGAGAAGCTCCAAAACACCTTTGTTGAAGCTAATCACTTACTAATATATTGGCTAAAGATCTGAAACTAAACATCACAAGATTATTAGTAAACATAACTACATGAGTTAATCATCATCAAAACTAGAGTGGAAGGCCTCTGGGCCAACAAAAAATGCATATAAACTCAAATACTTCTCCCCCTTTTTGTCAATCATCAACAAAGGGGTTAAAGAAAAACAATATTTTCCCCCTTTTTGTCTTAAACAAAAAAATCAATGAGGGGTGAAATCTAATCAAAACGTTATGATACCAATTGTAAGAAAAAATATATCAATTTAGTGCATCATGATATCAATGAAATATACCAATTGAAAGTACATAATGTGGTACATAAAACAAATGTTTTAATATAAATTTAAATACCAATTGATACCAATAGCAAGTAAATACCAATTAAATACCAATTGTAAGTAAATAAATCATTTTGAGCAATTCAACCAAAAATTTTGATATCAATAAAACATACCAATTGTTAACATTGTTTTATTGTTTTCTTTATTGTAAGTAAACTTATAGGTAATCTTGATACCAATATGTAAAGATTAGTACTAATTGAAAGTAATTTTTTTTATTAAAAGCATATGATACTAAAAATAATCAATATCATTTTTTTAATCATATTTCAACATAAAGTATGGGAGTAAAATATCAAAGGTAAACAAAACTACTTGTAAAGTGAAATATAAATTTTCTCCCCCTTTATGAAATATCAAATATAATGATGCATAAGCTCGTATAGGATACCAATTGAAACATAATCAAGTAAAATATAATAGCCATTTGAAATCAAGCTTAACATAACTAAAATTTGTGCTTAAAGATATAGAGATATAGTAAGCACAAATAAAGCATATATATATGTATGGAAAATTGAATACCAATCGAAATTGATACTATTTGAAGTGCAATCATACATATATAGAAACAGATATGAGTATATGAAAAAAATGTCAATAGTGATACCAATTGAAAAGATCCAATGATACCAATTGAAACATAATAAGATCAAGTGTATAGCTCATATTACCAGCCACCCATTTCATGCACATGTTTAAAGGGATTTTCAATGAGAAGCATACAAGGCATGGTCGCCCAACCAACCGCCCTTGAATGGGTAGGGTTTTCAAAAATAGGTTTGAAAATATAGTATGTTTGAAAAGCTCTACCATAATGAAAAATAAGAACTAGTTTTAAGAAAAATTTGAAAACTAGTACGAAATCCTTCAAGCAAGGAATTGTAACGCCCCGATCCCGCAGGTACGGGGACATTATGGCGACGTACATACGCAGGGCGGAAAACCCTCACGTACGTACGCTAAGCCTCAGTACAGGACAGAACCTCCATATATACATGAGTTCCAGCATGAAATAAGTACAAGAATATCTGCAAAAAGAGGTCAGCGATCATAACGGAAATGAATGATAGAGACAAATATGATAGCAGAAATAAAGCATAAAGATACCTATGAGTAGTCCCGATGAGGAATCTCCTATGTGACTCCAAGACACATCTCTGATACTACGGTAACTCGGATCTCAGACCAGGGCACGCAAACCCAGGGTCGTCAGAAAGTGACCTAGTGAGTGGTAAAATGAAGGAGGCAGTAATATATATACAATAGTACTACAGGCACGATAATAATATATATAGTACATGAGGTTGGACTAGTGATACCATATAATAAGGATATAGAACCAGTAGCAATAGATAAACAGGAAAACAGTGCAAATATATAAACATGTCATCTTTTCATACCATCACTCCCTAACCAGTTATCATCGGGTCATGTCTATAGTCGTATCCAGTTGTTATAACATAATAAATAAGATTGTCTAGTGGTGACGTGATAGACATGAACAGGGCAGTGGTGACATGATAGAGGTGGACATGCAGATGGGCATATGTCTGCAACACTAAAATATATGCAATGCAGAACATGCATAGTATGCCACTACATACAGTGTAACATGTACCAGGTAATGTAACAAAGTATACATGTGCATGAGTAGTAGGTCACTACAGAAAGTGTAACAGGAAACAGGTACAGTATCAATGTATACATGTAATATGATATCAGATAAATCATCAGGAACAGTAACAAGTACAACTAAACATGGATCAAGCAGGTCATGTCTTTTATACAATAGCAGCAATCAGTACCACCTGATATTTTAATCAATCTCTTCCAGTGTCCCATACCACTGGCAGTTCATACTGGAGCCTGCACTCCAGTCGAACCCATCCGGACATGGCCTACGGGTACCATTATCCAAACGAGAGAGTGACCAAATAACAAGTGTTCCCGACGTCCACTATTGTGTATACTGTTTTATTATGTTAATTGGAAACCCATGGTCGAGGAGTTCTTATCGGGTGGATGTATCCCGTGCATACCCGGGATCACGGCCTTAAACAAGCCCTGGCTGCTAGGACCAGGGCCCTCCGCTAAGAGGGGAGCATGAATCAAGTAACAGGAGCTCATGGAGCAAGTGGTAGGTAACACTACCGTCCCCTGCAGTGGGAAAACAATATGGATCCAGTACATCACCCGATAAGATCTAATCAACTGTCAAGTCTCCCCCATACCCCAGTTAGCTTTATGATCTGATATGTCATGTATACAATGGAACAAGAATAAATACAGTACATGATACGGTTAACATGATAACTGAACCAGAGTTCTGTTGATAGCATAGAACAATATAACGAGAAACAGGAACAATATAACGGGAACAATATAACGAGAACAATGTAACAAGAACAATAGATGTGGGATTCCACATATCGCATATCAACAGCTCTCATGTCCAGTATCGGGAAATCCATATCAGTAACATGAAACTAGGGGTGAGCAGAGTTCGGTTATAACCGAAATAACCGACCAAAAACCGAAACCCGAACCCGAACCGAACCGAACCGCACTAATTCGGTCGGGTTTCGGTTTTATGTTCCAAAACCCGAACCCGACCGAACCGAACCGAACCGAATCTCTCACCCTATATATTACCCTAGTCAAATTCAATTAAGTGAATCATATACTTTATAATAAAAATTGGTGGAAACTTATCTCATTACTTTTAATAATACCATCTTTTTTATGTTGAATATGTGAAGGCTAATATTAAGTACACCATCACAATTGAGAATAATATTATATTAATATAGTTTTTTTTCATTCTTATCATTAAAAGTTAGTAATAATTATATGAGCCTTAATATAAGAGATCAAATACAATGTAAAAGTTTTAGAATTTGAAAATTTTAATTCACATTAAGTTTAAGGTCTTTTTCTTATTTCTAATTTGGGTAATGGATATTTGAGATTAGAATATTAAAGGATGATAATATAATGGTGATTAAAAAATGTAAGAAATGATGACAATAAATTGGCCTAACCGAAAAAACCAAAAAACCGAACCGAAATGAGTCAATTCGGTTCGGTTCGGTTACTAAGTCTAATCGGTTCGGTTCGGTTTTGCAAAAAATAGCAAAAACCGAACCGAACTGACCGATGCTCACCCCTACATGAAACAATCATAAATCATGAATACGGGAACATGGAACAATAATACATATAATAAGTATGGTGATCCATATGACAAGAAGATAGAACAACACAGGCATGTGTAACTGTAATATGTAAGCCTGACATTAATGTGTATGATGATCATGCGAATATGAATGCAGTAGTCTGTGCAGTGAGATGACGAGAATCCATGTACCGGGGATAACAATACATGACATAACGGTATTTCGTGAAATAGTGCCGCTACGTATCGGTGGGCCATGCCTACGAAATAACAAGTGTGCCGTGTCATAGTATCTGTGTAACATGCACAGGTAATAACAGTGGTCAGTGTCTACTATCAAGTGCAGTGGACTACAGAATCCGTGTAGCTGTAAGCCTGCGTAGCACTAGTGTATGTAGGAACAGTGGTCGACAGTGTCTTATAATAACGGTGTCTGGCATGCATGTCTAGTAACAGTGTAGTAGTACCGTGGATTAGTACACATGTGATGATAGTTATCTAACTGTGAGCTACTACATGAAGTAATAGTGTCTAAGAATATGGTGAACTAGTGGTCCGAGTGTCAGTGACTGTACAAGCATGAGGACTGTGTCTGAGTTGTCTATGTCACTTATGTATTATTATTCCTATTACATAATCGATATTTATCTTAAATCAAGAAATACCTTACAATAGTATAGGTTCTCCCTATAATAAGAGTTTCGAATAAGTACAAGTTAATACTTAATAGTTACCGTATTTTATTCATAATCACGATCTATCAATCAGGTTCACTAAACATGATAAAAATATAAGTTTATAAAAGAAAAACACTTACAAACTGGCCATAGGACTGTAGCTCTCTTTCCCACGATCACAACGGATCCAGAATCGTCCAAATCGGAGTCCGGAAGCTCCCGATATCGCCTGAATACCCAAAACCGAGAGAAAAGGTTAGTTACGTAATAACTGAAATTATTCAGGGGGCTATTTGCAAATTTACAGGGGCCTAAAAGTAATTAATAATTTTACAGGGGCTAAAAAACAATGTTACCTTTAATGGGTCGGGTTTGATGCAAATGGGTCGGGTTTGGGTTAAACCCAAACCCAAACCCACCATTGGGTTTTCACCCAATAGAAGCAACAGCAGCAGCAGCCTTGAGCTGCTGCTGCTGCCCACCTGCGGCCGCCGCCCGGCCGCCCGGCCGGCGCGGCCACTTCGCCGGCGCCGCTGCCCTGCCAGGCCGGTGCCACTCCGGGGCCGCTCTGGCGCCCCTGGCCGGAGCTCCACCGCGAAGAGGGGAAGGGAGAGGAAGAGGGTGGGGGCTGGCGCCCCCACCGCCGCCCATGCCGCCGGTGCTTGGCCGGCTTCCCGCGTCGCCGGCGCCTGGCCGGCCACCCGCGCCGCCGGCGCCCGGTCGGCCTCCCGCGCGCCGCCGGCTTTCACCAGAGAGGGGGAGGAGATGGGAGTAAGGGAGAGAGGGGAACTGAGAGAGAGGAGATGGGGGCAGGGGCTGGCGGTGGCCAGCCCCGCCGGCACCGCGCCACCGCCGGCGGCTCCGCCCCGCCGGCGATGTCAACAGAGCGTGAGAGAGAGATCAAGGGAGAGGGAGAAAAGATGGGTTTTTAAAGAGAGGGGAGGCGGTGGCTACAGGAAGGCGGTGGAGAGGCTTCGGGAAGAAGAAAAAGAAAAGAAAAGAAAAGAAAAGAAAAGAAAGAAAGAAAAAATAATATTATTTAATTAATATTATATTAGCCTAAAATTCGACCAGCTCCGAACGACGCTCAAAAATTATAGAAAATAAAAAATAATATCCTGAGACGTAATATGAAAACAGTTTGGCAAAACTCAATCCGGTTTATAAATTAAAAATCCCGGAATGTCTCGCCGATACGGGCGACACCGGTTTGGCCGGATTTTCGATAAATTCTGAAAAATCCCAAAAATACCCTAACGTAGATAACACGATTTTAAGGCACACGGTGAAAGCAAATTCTAAAAATACAACTCCGTTTGTGAAAGAAAAATCGTAAAGCCGGTATCGGTATCGGTCGACACCGACTACGGAGATTTTCCAAAATAATTCAGAAAAATTCCAGAAAATCCTGAAAAATCTAAAATATTAGAAATGATTTTTAAAACTGAATCGGCTCAATCGGACTACCACGGAGGTCAAATCAATTTTGTACGTCGTATCGCGTACCGATACGGTGATACGTACACTGGGGAGCAGGGGGTTACATTTCTCCCCACCGTACAAAAAATTTTCGTCCTCGAAATTTCAATCAGGTGTGTGAACTAGATTTTCAACCCTAAAGCCTAAATGTTACGGGTCTACGACACTTCTGCTGCGCACTCTGCCATCTATAAGGAACTCGGGACAGAGAAAGAGTGTAGTGAACTACAACTCACAGAATGAAAGCAATAGGATGAAGAGAAAGTAAGAAGGAAATCAAATAGTCTGGGTGATAACTATAATTGAGGAAGAAAACAGAGTCAAGGAAATGAAGTGTCAGTGACATGGTATTCTTGTACTCGTCGCTGGAATCTCCAAATTCAGATACAGATCAGTTTGAATCTGAATCTGCTTGTACTGTTGGTATGAGCCCGAGTATTGACCCAGGTGGTTACCCACACCAGGTGTGAACCTAGGCTCTGATACCACAATCTAACGCCCCGATCCCGCAAGTACGGGGACGTTATGGCGACGTACATACGCAGGACGGAAAACCCTCACGTACGTACGCTAAGCCTCAGTACAGGACAGAACCTCCATATATACATGAGTTCCAGCATGAAATAAGTACAAGAATATCTGCAGAAAGAGGTCAGCGATCATAACGAAAATGAATGATAGGGACAAATATGATAGCAGAAATAAAGCATAAAGATACCTATGAGTAGTCCCGATGAGGAATCTCCTATGTGACTCCAAGACACATCTCTGATACTACGGTAACTCGGATCTCAGACCTGGGCACGCAAACCCAGGGTCGTCAGAAAGCGACCTAGTGAGTGGTAAAATGAAGGAGGCAGTAATATATATACAATAGTACTACAGGCACGATAATAATATATATAGTACATGAGGTTGGACTAGTGATACCATATAATAAGGATATAGAATCAGTAGCAATAGATAAACAGGAAAACAGTGCAATATATAAACATGTCATCTTTTCATACCATCACTCCCTAACCAGTTATCATCGGGTCATATCTATAGTCGTATCCAGTTGTTATAACATAATAAATAAGATTGTCTAGTGGTGACGTGATAGACATGAACAGGGCAGTGGTGACATGATAGAGGTGGACATGCAGATGGGCATATGTCTGCAACACTAAAATATATGCAATGCAGAACATGCATAGTATGCCACTACATACAGTGTAACATGTACCAGGTAATGTAACAAAGTATACATGTGCATGAGTAGTAGGTCACTACAGAAAGTGTAACAGGAAACAGGTACAGTATCAATGTATACATGTAATATGATATCAGATAAATGATCAGGAACAGTAACAAGTACAACTAAACATGGATCAAGCAGGTCATGTCTTTTATACAATAGCAGCAATCATACCACCTGATATTTTAATCAATCTCTTCCAGTGTCCCATACCACTGGCAGTTCATACTGGAGCCGCACTCCAGTCGAACCCATCCGGACATGGCCTACGGGTACCATTATCCAAACGAGAGAGTGACCAAATAACAAGTGTTCCCGACGTCCACTATTGTGTATACTGTTTTATTATGTTAATTGGAAACCCATGGTCGAGGAGTTCTTATCGGGTGGATGTATCCCGTGCATACCCGGGATCACGGCCTTAAACAAGCCCCTGGCTGCTAGGACCAGGGCCCTCCGCTAAGAGGGGAGCATGAATCAAGTAACAAGAGCTCATGGAGCAAGTGGTAGGTAACACTACCGTCCCCTGCAGTGGGAAAACAATATGGATCCAGTACATCACCCGATAAGATCTAATCAACCGTCAAGTCTCCCCCATACCCCAGTTAGCTTTATGATCTGATATGTCATGTATACAATGGAACAAGAATAAATACAATACATGATACAGGTAACATGATAACTGGACCAGAATTTTGTTGATAGCATAGAACAATATAACGAGAAACATGAACAATATAACGGGAACAATATAACGAGAACAATGTAACAAGAATAATAGATGTGGGATTCCACATATCGCATATCAACAACTCTCATGTCCAGTATCGGTAAACCATATCAGTAACATGAAATAATCATATATCATGAATACGGGAACATGGAACAATAATACATGTAATAAGTATGGTGATCCATATGACAAGAAGATAGAAACAACACAGGCATGTGTAACTGTAATATGTAAGCCTGACATTAATGTGTATGATGATCATGCGAATATGAATGCAGTAGTCTGTGCTGTGAGATGCCGAGAATCCATGTACCGGGGATAACAATACATGACATAACGGTATTTCGTGAAATGGTGCCGCTACGTATCGGTGGGCCATGCCTACGAAATAACAAGTGTGCCGTGTCATAGTATCTGTGTAACATGCACAGGTAATAACAGTGGTCAGTGTCTACTATCAAGTGCAGTGGACTACAGAATCCGTGTAGCTGTAAGCCTGCGTAGCACTAGTGTATGTAGGAACAGTGGTCGACAGTGTCTTATAATAACGGTGTCTGGCATGCATGTCTAGTAACAGTGTGGTAGTACTGTGGATCAGTACACATGTGATGATAGTTATCTAACTGTGAGCTACTACATGAAGTAATAGTGTCCAAGAATATGGTGAACTAGTGGTCCGAGTGTCAGTGACTGTACAAGCATGAGGACTGTGTCTGAGTTGTCTATGTCACTTATGTATTATTATTCTTATTACATAATCGATATTTATCTTAAATCAAGAAATACCTTACAATAGTATAGGTTCTCCCTATAATAAGAGTTTCGAATAAGTACAAGTTAATACTTAATAGTTACCATATTTTATTCATAATCACGATCTATCAATCAGGTTCACTAAACATGATAAAAATATAAGTTTATAAAAGAAAAACACTCACAAACTGGCCATAGGACTGTAGCTCTCTTTCCCACGATCGCAACGGATCCAGAATCGTCCAAATCGGAGTCCGGATGCTCCCGATATCGCCCGAATACCCAAAACCGAGAGAAAAGATAAGTTACGTAATAACAGAAATTATTCAGGGGGCTATTTGCAAATTTACAGGGGCCTAAAAGTAATTAATAATTTTACAGGGGCTAAAAAATAATGTTACCTTTAATGGGTCGGGTTTGATGCAAATGGGTCGGGTTTGGGTTAAACCCAAACCCAAACCCACCATTGGGTTTTCACCCAATAGAAGCAACAGCAGCAGCAGCCTTGAGCTGCTGCTGCTGCCCACCTGCGGCCGCCGCCCGGCCGCCCAGCCGGCGCGGCCACTTCGCCGGCGCCGGTGCCACTCCGGCGCCACTCTGGCGCCCCTGGCCGGAGCTCCACCGCGAAGAGGGGAAGGGAGAGGAAGAGGGTGGGGGCTGGCGCCCCCACCGCCGCCGGCACCTGGCCGGCTTCCCGCGCCGCCGGCGCCTGGCCGGCCACCCTCGCCGCCGGCGCCCGGTCGGCCTCCCGCGCGCCGCCGGCTTTCACCAGAGAGGGGGAGGAGATGGGAGTAAGGGAGAGAGGGGAACTGAGAGAGAGGAGATGGGGGCAGGGGCTGGCGGTGGCCAGCCCCGCCGGCACCGCGCCACCGCCGGCGGCTCCGCCCCGCGGGCGGTGTCAACAGAGCGTGAGAGAGAGATCAAGGTAGAGGGAGAAAAGATGGGTTTTTAAAGAGAGGGGAGGCGGTGGCTACAGGAAGGGGGTGGAGAGGCTTCGGGAAGAAGAAAAAGAAAAGAAAAGAAAAGAAAAGAAAAGAAAGAAAGAAAAATAATATTATTTAATTAATATTATATTAGCCTAAAATTCGACCAGCTCCGAACGGCGCCCAAAAATTATTAAAAATAGAAAATAATATCCTGAGACGTAATATGAAAACGGTTTGGCAAAACTCAATCCGGTTCTTAAATTAAAAATCCCGGAATGTCTCGCCGATACGGGCGACACCGGTTTGGCCGGATTTTCGATAAATTCTGAAAAATCTCCAAAAATACCCTAACGTAGATAACACGATTCTAAGGCACACGGTGAAAGCAGATTCTTAAAATATAACTCCATTTGTGAAAGAAAAATCGTAAAGCCGGTTATCGGTATCGGTCGACACCGACTACGGAGATTTTCCAAAATAATTCAGAAAAATTCCAGAAAATCTTGAAAAATCTAAAATATTAGAAAATAATTTTTAAAACTGAATCGGCTCAATCGGACTACCATGGAGGTAAAATCAATTTTGTACGTCGTATCGCGTACCGATACGGTGATACGTACACCGGGGAGCAGGGGGTTACAGGAATAAAACAAAATTATATTCCATAAAACATGAAAATCACTAAACCAATGTCACTCAAAAATCTATATAGCACATATAATACTCATGAAAACAAAATCATGAGAAAACATCAAGAATATGAGTGTACAAGTTTTGTGAAAGACAAGTCATGGAAATAGGCAATCAAATTCAAATACAAAATTCCTTAAAAACATCAAAACTAGAATTCCTTCAAGGTATATGTATGTCGTGTACAAATTACCGTATACATACATATCCAAATATAAACGAGTCCACAAAAGTATATGCATGAAGGCAAGTGGCTCAAGGATGTATATGTATAGCTAATAGTTTAGACACAATAGACATATACATGAAGTTAAACATAAACATGAAAACATGTACAAAATGGGAATACAGGTCAAATGCATGAATCATCAAAACTCGGCTATACTAGTACATCTAATGAGTACAAATGAGCGTTATAAGCACAAACATATAATAGTCTATTTGTGGTTCACTAGTTGTACAAGTATATATCCAAGTTTTGATGAAAACTAACATCTAAACAAGTAATCAAATTATAAAGCATAGAAATCAAAACAAAAACTTATATGATCATTATGACAAATGCATATGCGTTAGATCTATGATATACACATTAGTTAAACTAAAGTGAGAACACTAAATATGAGTCCATATAAACATGGGTGTCTCAAATACTAATCATGCATGTCATAGGACTAATAAACATGACATATGGCATAATGAACATTAAAACAATACATGCTATAAATGAATGATATAAAAGCATGCAAATATAATGAGGAGTAAGAGATAGTTACCAAAACGATGAGGGCAACTCTCAATGTCTCCAAAACAAGGTGGTCCTTCCACCAAACTCCCTTTGAAAGTGATACATCCAAATAGTCCTCTTTTAAGCTCGGAACGCATCCATCTCAAGGCACCATCACTCTCACTTCATGCGAGAGCCCACACTTACATCAAATAAGATAGGGGTGGTCTTTGGTACCCACACTCTTTTGGGTCCATGGAGGTTAGTTCCTTTCCTAATCCAAACAAACTTATTTGCTAAATTAGAATCATTTATACGATCATAACAAAATTTAGCAAGGTGGCCATTACGTCCACAATGTGTACAAGTGTACACATGAGCATATATAGTGTTGTGTACATGAACGTGCGAAGCATGTGTATGCCGTGGATGGTGTGCAAGTAAAGATGAAACTTGTTTCTTTCGAAACATAGATTCTAAACGTGAGTGGTTCATGGCACAATGGCTCAAAGTGGAGCCCAAACAATCCATATTCGTCTTTAACACATTTATATCATTTTCAATTATAGAAGAAGAGGGACATTCAATAGGTGAGCTAGAATGTGAAGCTACACTAGCATGGCAAACATGTGTATCTAAATCATTTTTCAAAGAAATGTATTCATTAGACATCAAATCCAATTCCTTTGAAATAGAAACAATTTTCATTTTTAAAGAATCATTTTCTTTTAAAACAAAATCAATTTTTGAAGACAAGTTTTCATTTTTCTTCAAAATTATTTCACAATCATTTTTATTTTTCAAAAATTCATTTTCTTTTAGGGCAAGATCTAGTTAGGATTTAAGTGAGTCACGTTCACTTGAAATCTCTTCCTTTTCTTGCAAAACCAAATCTAGTTTTGAACATAAGTCCTTATTTTCTTCTTTTAGTTCAAAACTCTTCTTTTCAAAAGATTATAATTTTCTAGCAATTTTTCACAAACAATTGATAGTTCTTCATTTAAAGCATTTGGATCAACATAATCATTACTAGAAGAATTAGCATCATCATCATCTAATTGAGATTCTGTATATACCTCAAGGGAGTCATTCCCTTGGACCATGTAGCATTGTTGCTCGGATTCTCCACTAGATTCATCCTCCGTCTGGATTGGCAATTGAAGCTTGGAGGAGGTCAACGTGTTTCACACTGCAAATGTGGAATCACAGTTAGAAACAATCATAAGATATTCTTTATTTAGCGTGCTTCTAAGTGCCTCAAGGGCTTGTGCATTGGCCTCTATATGATTGCTATTACCAATATATGATTTCTTGCTAGCGACAAGAAAAACATACAAGCCTAGGGATTTCAAGTACATGGACATCCTAAATTTTCACATGTCAATGTTGGAGACATCAAACATGGGAGGTGACAAGCAATCCATGAGTGTGTGTAAACAATAAAAGTGTGCAAATGCAAATGTAGATTAGTAAAAACAAGATCACACTCCTAGGTGGTTAAACCAAATATCAGGAGCGTAGGCTCTGATACCAATTGAAAGAACACCTAGAGAGGGGGTGAATAGGTGAACGACTTATCTAATGAACAAAATGCGAAAATTAAAAGCTAAATTGCAACAATACTTAATGCAATCAACGAGTGTAGCCGAATTCCCGATGAAGGGCTCTGGACTAACTCCTCTTGATTCCTCTGAATAAGAGTTGAGGTGCTATATGAAGCTCTCGTGGTTAAACACAAGTGAGGCACACACAAACAAGCCAAGCATATAATGAATGAGCAATATGAAATGATGCAAGGCACAAAGTAAAGAGAGATTAGAGAGTCAATGGATCAATCGCTAACACACGGATATGTTTCGAGGTTCGAGCACCCAGCTCTACGTCCCCGCCTTCTCACAGAAGGATTTCCACTAATTTGTCCACACAGGACTCCCACACAGGGAACCTCCACTGAGGATTTGGGGCAAATACAACCGGGAGTACACAACTCTCTCAACCGAATACAACCTCTCACTAGAGGCAATGCACAACCAACACAAAAACTACCTCACACAAGAGGGGTAGGCACTTAGCCAACAAATACCAATCACCTCACACTTGAGGGTTCCAATACAAGACTCCACCTTTCACTAGAGGGAGCTAAACACAATCTCCACCTCTCACTAGAGGGAGCCAACCATAACTTCTACAATCACCTCAAAATAGAGGGATACCAAATCAATCACCTCTCACTAGAGGGATATCACAAAGAAGGAAGTTTACAACTTGATGGTCTATCTCAACCACAAACCAATTTTCCCACAAAATAAAGATCTTATAGATAAGATAGCAAGATATGGCTCAAGTGTGGAAAATAAAGTGTTTTGAACAAAGAAAATCACTTGGGAAAATCTCCAAATAGATATAGAATTTTAGACCAAAAACAAATTCCCAAAAGACTATTTTCTTTGAAATAAAAACACTTTAAAAACAAATAGAGATTAAGAATTTTGAACCCAAAACTTTTGCTGGAAAATACTTGAAGAGTATGAAAATTTTCTCCTTAAAAATCTTACACAAAACTGGCCTCAAATGGGGTATAAATAGGCCCAAAACAGAATCTGCCCATTGGCTGGCAGAAAGGTCAATTTTGACCTTCCGGTCGACCAGCCGGTCGACCGGCCAATGGTCAAAAAACCAATGGTCAGAAATTTGACCATTGAGCCTTCCGGTTGACCGCCCGATCGACCGGGCCCTGAACCAGAGAGCAACGGATCTCTGCCCGGTCGACCGGGGCAACTCGAGAGTGGGTTGCCTTTAGTCGGTGGACCAGCCAACTGATATGGCCATATGCACGTTTGTGTGCACGTCCGGTCGACCGTTCCGGTCGACCGGCTCCTGGTCCGGTCGACCGGTCGGTCGACCGCCAGGTCCTGGCAGACTAAATAAGGGATTTGAGAACTAGGTTTTTAATTGCCAAATAAATCCCATAAAATCTCTAAAAATCCACAAAAAAAGTTTAAGTATAATACTTTGATATATAAACATGTGTGAAAAAATTCAACACATATTTCAAACAATTTGAACCATTTTTGTGACTTAGAAATTTTTCCGAAAACTAAAATCGGTATTTTTCAAAACTTAGATTTTTGAATTGAAAATTCGTTTTGTCCAAAGCTCATCCAAATACAAAAACATGATACTTAAACAACTTGAAGCATGTTGTATATGGATATAATCCAATATACATAAAAGATATATATATATATATATCAATGTTTTTGACTAAAAAATCCAAAAATATGTTTTGTTAAAATATCAAAACTCCAAACTCGTGAAATAGACTATCAAACTAAGTTTATTTAAATAGTTGAAGCATATATGTATATAGAACAAATATAATATACATTAAATCATGTAAACTGTTGATTCTATCTATTCATGAAAACAAAGATCGGTTAAACCAAAAACCGAAAACCAAAACATGAAACTTGTGTGTGTTGTGAACTTGAGCATATCACACTATCTAATCTTTAATAAATGGATCTAAATAAAAACTAAACTATATACCGAAGTTTACTTGTAGAGTGCCATCTCCAAGTCGACTCGATCCAAATCGTGATCCACCGAGCTTGACTCCAACGAGTGCTAGATATGAACTTTGACGCTCGGGCTCTTGAATCACCATGTGAAAAGCTCCATAACACCTTTGTTGAAGCTAATCACCTACTAATATCTTGATTAAGTATCTGAAACTAAACATCACAAGAATATTAGTAAACATAACTACATGAGTTAATCATCATCAAAACTAGAGTGGAAGGCCTCTGGGCCAACACTACCCCCAGGCTATTATTGCAGTGACGTCAACATCTGTCTTTAAATTGGGGGAAAAGTTGAAAATTAGGGCTTTCCATAAACCTTAGAAATCTCTGAGTTTTCTGCCACTTTGTCTTCTTTCTCTTTGCTTCTGATTTGCGTCTCTAAGTCCACTATCTTTATTCTGCAAATGGTTGGAGGAGGGAAATCTATTGCTGCTGGCAGCGAGGAAAGGAGCAAGAAGGGTGCTGAAGAGAAAGAAAAGAGAGAGGGCCTCCGAATGAGAGAAGCCATGGATTTAGATTCCAACACAATGATCCTCCGTAGTCAAATACTATCTGGCAAAAATGTCCAGGTGGAATGATGCCCTGTTGATGCAGACTTCACAGTGGCCTCCCTACAGGCAGCTTATACCTTCATCCCCAGATTTTGGCATTGGGGTTGAAGTTTCCTTTAACAGACTTTATCTGTGACACCTTGCATTACTTTTAGGTTGCCTCCTCACAGTTGGTGGCAGGGACTTGGCGCATTGTCCGAGGCTTCGAAGCCCTAAGTGTTTCTTTTACCCCTAATTTGTACAGACGTGAGGACTTCTGCACCATCTATTTCATAAGAAAGACTAGCCGAGATGGCTGCTTCTTCATCCCTCAGAGCAGCTGTGATAGGTTGATCGTCAATCTAGTGGACAACGACCATGAATGGTGTGATACCGTCATCCAGGTCACCGGCCCTAGGGAAGTTGCTATTGGCCGAAGGTTGCAATCACCGGTTTCATGTTTTGATGATAACAAAATTTATATAGTTATTTTGTACTAATCAAGTTCAAGTGTTTAAGTATTTTTCAGGGTTCAAGAGGATTCAAAGTATTTCTTCCTCAAAAGGAAGATATTGAAGTTTCAAACTCACTCAAGTATGAGATTCAAGGTAGGACAATCAAAATTTACCCTTTGGAGAAGCCCACTAGAAGATTGCTTGAAGACATGTAGAACCTATGTAAGAAAATAGTATATTTAAAGTATAGGGTGTAGAATTGATGCTCAAGAAGTCACATACACAAAATACAAGTTTTAATATCTAGCTTTTCTAGTTTTGGTATTTCACAAGATTTGATGTTTGATACATGTCTCATATTTTTTTCAAAATTATATATCCTATTTTTATCATGTATCCCTAAGCCTATGTATTGTCAAAATATTTTTCTAACTATTATAAAATATTTGAAAATAAGTTTAAATCCAAAATTTACTCAAAAAAATATTTTTAGGCTAGGTCAGTCGACCGAACCTCGGGGCCATTTGTGGCCTTAGCCTGTGCATGTCGTGTATGTTTGTTAGGCAACCGACCAGTCGACCGGCAAACCTAGCGGTCGACTGGGCGGTTGACCAACTAGCACTAGCTCGGTCTCGGTTGAGATCGATCGATTGGGCAGTCGACTGATGTTAACGGTTAGTTCAAACTATTTGAGCTAGTGGTCGATCGGGCAGTCAATCGAAGTTCTGGCACAGCTACAATAACGACTAGTTTTTGAAAATTTGTTTCTTTGACTTTTTCCCAAAGGATATATTTGCTCTTTTTGGGTCTAATCTCTCTCTTAATGATCTTATAGGCTCTTCTAACAGTGTTTTATCATTTGCTTATATATAGGGTTCATTTGTAGAGGATTACTAAGAATTATTTTTGGAAAATATTTGAAAAATAAAGTTTATTCAAAAGAAAAGATTTCAATTTTTTTTGCTTCAAGTGCTTTCATTTCAAAACAAATTTCTGCAAGTTTTCATCTCTTAAATTGATTCATTTCAACTTATTTTCTCTTTTACAAACTTCTTGAGTTTCATCTCACATCAAATACTATAGGAAGTTGTAAAAGGGATTGTTTGTGATCTTTGTGGTCAACAAGAGCTTGTAAACTTCATTGACTTTGTGCTACCTCTTGTGTAGAGGATTGAGAGTTGGAGTTGTGTACTCCGATCTTGTGTAGACTTTGTAGTTCCTTTGTGGAGTCTCCTTTGTGAAAAGATCCTTAGTGGATAGTGAAATCCTTCACGCGGTGAAGACGGGGATGTAGAGCTTGGTGCTCGAATCTCAAAACAAATCTCGTGTTTGCGGTTGCTTTGCTCTTACTTTATTTCAATTGTTTGTACTTGTATTTTTGCTTTTATTTCACTTGCTATTCATATTTAGCATCATTTATACTTATCGGTTTTCACTCTCTAAATTAAGAAGGCAATTAAGCATCTTAACTCATTGTCTAGAGGAGTATAGATGAGAAGTTGTAGATCCCTTCATAGGAAATCTGGCTTCACTTCTTAATTTGAGTTGACTGCTTGCATCATTGATATTATTAATTGTTGCATTTTCGCGTTATTGACCATTAGATTAGCATTACACCTATTCACCCCCTCTATGTGTTCTTTTAATTAATATCAGAGCCATGTACTCTAGTTTTTGGTTTAACCACCTTAGAGAGATCCACTAGCTAATCACTTAGTTGCTTGTTTACCACAATAGCTTATATGGCCAAAGAATCAAGACTCCACCCAAGAGTAATGGCCTTAACTTTCCCACCTATACAAGAGTTTAGTAACAAGTTTTTAAAGAGTAAATTTTCCCATCTATACAAGAGTTTAGTAGCAAGTTTTTAAAGAGTTTTTGTGACAAAAAGATTTATCTTTTATTTGTTTTCAAGGGTTGAAAAAATTAAAGAAAAATATAGTCTTTGGGAAATTGGTTTTAATCTTTGTTTCTATTTCTTTCTAGTATTTTTTCAATTATTTTTCTTTGTGATTTGTTTTCCAAACACCTTGTTTTCTCACTCTTGAGCTACATCTCTATCTTATCTATAGGATCTTATTTTGTGAGAAATATTGTTTGTGGTCTATTGTGATCACCAAGAGTTGTAATCTTTCCTTTACTTTGGCTTTGTGCCTATCCCTCTAGTGTAGAGGTGATTGAGTTTTGAGTTTGTGGTTATCCCTCTTGTGTAGGATTATGGTTGTTGCTTGCTTTGTGCCTATCCCTTTTTGTGTAGAGGTGATTGAGTTTTGGCTTTATGCCTTATCCCTCTTGTGTAGAGATGATTGTTGTTTTGGTTTTGTATCTTGCCTCTTGTGTAGAGGTAATTGTGTTGGAAAGAGGAGTTATGTACTCCTAATTTTGTAATTGCAAATTCCTCGGTGGAGGTTTCCTGTGTGGGAGGTCCTGTGTGGACATAGTGAAAATCCTTCTGCGTGAAGACGGGGACGAAGAGCAGTGGCTCGAACCTCGAAATATATCTTGGTATTTGTATTTGATCTACTATCTCTAAACTCTATCTCTCTTATATCTTGCATTACTTTATATTGTTCATATCTCTTACATGATTGGTATTGTTTGTGTGCCCATACTTATGTTGACCAATAGAGCTTCATATAGCACCTCAACTCTTATTTAGAAGAATCTAGAGGAGATAGTTTAGAACCCGTCACTGAGAATTCGGCTACACTCTTTGATTACACATAGTGTGTTGCAATTAGATTTTAATTTCGCATTATTTCTCATTAGATTAGCTATTACACCTATTCACCCCCCAAGTGTATTTTCAATTGGTATCAAAGCCTACGCTCCTGATATTAGGTTTAACCACATAGGAGTGAGATCTTGGATTGCTAATCTAGATTCACATTTGCACGCATATAGTTTATACACTTATGGATTTCATGACACCTCCCATGTACGATGCTACCAACATTGATATTTGAAAAGTTAAGAGATCTATATACCTTAAAACCCTAGGAATGCATGTTTATCTTGCCACTATCAAGGAAATCTATTTTGATAATGACAAGTACATTGAGGCTAATGCACAAACCCTAAATGCACTAAAGCATACACTTAGAAAAGAATATTTATCAATATTTCTCATTGTGATTATAGTGTAGAACACATTGACCTCTCCCGAGCTACAGATGACTAACTATGTGGAGAAGGAACCCTTGGTGGATGAGTCCGATGAAACTTACAATATAGTCCAAGGGAATAACTCCCTTGAGGTACATTCAGAAACCCATCTAGATGATAGTGCTACTTCTTTAGGTGATGATAATATGGATGTTGATGCCTTAAATGAACAACTTTCATTATTTTGTGAAAACTTACTTGAAAAATACAAACTTTTGAAAAAAAAGTCTTAAATTAAAAGAAGAAAATGGAGATTTATTTTCAAAGCTAAATATGCTTTTACAAGAGAGAGTTGAGATTTTAAGTGAAAGAGACTTCATGAAAACTCAACTTGACCTTGTCTTAAAAGAAAATGAAATTTTAAAAAATAAACATGAGTGTGATGATGTTTTGAAGAAAAATGAGGTTTTGTCTTTAAAACTTGAAATTGTTTTAAAAGAGAACAATTCTTTGAAAAATAAAATTATTTTGATTTCTAAATAATTGAAATTTGTTTCAAAAGAAAACACTTCTTTGAAAAATGATTTTGATGCTCATGTTTGTCATGTTCCTATTGCCTCTTCTTCTATTGATAAATATGTTACTTACTCCACATCTTCTTCAATTATTGCATATAATATATGTGCTTTGAAGAAGAATGTAAATTGTTTGGGCTCCACTTTGAGCTAATGTGCTATGGATCACAAGAAATTGGAATCCATACTTCGCAAGAAACATGCTTCTCATATGAATGCACACAAATCACGGCATACACATGCTTCTCATGTTCACACACATAACACTATGTATGCTCATGTGTACACTTGTACACATTGTGGACGTACGGGCCAACTTGTAAAGTTTTGTTATGATAGAATACATAATTCTATGGGTACCAAAATTCACCCCTATTGATTTGATGTAGGTGTGAGCTCTCACATGATATGAGAGGTATTGGTACCTTAATGGTGGATGCGTTTGAGCGTGATGGACACTACTTTGGATGCATCACCTTCAATGATGTTTTGTGGAAGGACCATCATGATTTGGAGACCTAGACATGTGCCCTATTGGTTTTGGTAACTATCTCTAACTCTTATTTTGTTTACATGCTCTCATTGATTGACTTTTAGCATGTTTTGATTTTCATGATTATTATGTTAAATGCCATGTTAATTAAACTTGTGATATACATATGTAGTATTTGAGATACACTCATGTTTATATGAATTTCTTATTTTTGTGTTCTCACTATAGTTTAGCTATTATGTATATCCTAACTCTAAAGCACGTGCATTTACCCTAATGATCATGTTTGTTCATTATTTTGCACTTCATATTTTGATTATATGTTTAGATGGAACTTTTATTAAAACTTGTGATTATACTTATACAACTAATGAGCTACATTTATTTTTCATGTGTTTGTGCTTTATTGATCATGTGTACCCATTGGACATACTTGTATAAACTAGTTTTGATGATTATTTAATCTTTACTTGTTTTCTCTATTTTTGTACATACTTTCATAAGAATGTATTTATCTTCGTGTATATGTTAATTTTGTCTAAAACTATTAGATATACGTGTCTCCTAGAGTCACTTACTTTTCATGCAAAATTTTTTGGACTCGTTTATATTCGGTATATGTATGTATACTTTTAGTTTCAACAAAATATACATATACCTTGAAGCGTATTTAGTTTTGATAAAAGTTTTAGTTTTGATGTTTTTCATGTTTTCATGGATATATTCATGTTTTATTCCTTACTTGAAGAATTTAATACTAGTTTCTGAAATTATTTTTAAACTAGTCTTTATTCTTCAATTGGTAGTTATTTTCAACTATGTTAAAATACTTTCAAATCATATTTTTGAAAACCCCTACCTTTTAAGGGCAGTTGGATGGACGACCATGCCATGTACACCCTTAATGAATATCTTTTAAACTTATGCATGAATAGGGTGGTAGGTATGAGTTATAGACATAATCTTCATGATTTTTCACATGACTGTATACTCATAGTTATTTTTTTATATATGTATGCTTCAAATTTCAATTAGCATCAATTTCAATTGGTATTTTCAATTTCATACATACATATATATGATTGGATTGTGCTTATTCTACAATGTCTTTTACAAAGCACAAAATTGTTTATACTAAGCTTAACTTATTTTTAAATATTAATTGGTATCTTTACAAGCTTTTGCATTAATTTACAACTGGTATTTATATTTTTTTGGTATCAAAATGTATTTCATGCTTCATTTCAATTGGTACTTACAATTAGTAACAATTTCACATTCTATTGATATCAAAATCTATTATTGGTATCTTAAAATTTTTGTGTATTTATGAGTGGTATCAAAATTTATTTTGTCTACTAACTTGATTTCAATTGGTATCAAAATTCATTTTGAATACTCATGTTTTCTATATATGTATGGATCATATCTAAGTAACATTATATTGCTCTGATACATACATATAGATATTTCTTGCGCTTTAAACATATACGTCATACATTTTTATCACAAATCATTTCTTACTAAGCTTGATTTAGTTTTTAATGCCAATTATTTTTCAATTGGTATCATATACAAGCTTATGCATTATTTTTATTGGTATTTCATAAAGTAGGAGAAAAATTCTTATTTTATCTTTCAATTGGTTTTACTTTTCAATTGGTATCTTACTCCCACTCTTTATGATATTTTATTTTGGTATATGCTTACATTTTCAATATTGGTATCAATAATTTTAAATTGGTATTATTTTCAATTTGGTATCCTTATTGCAAAATGAATATAGTGTTTACCTAAAAATTTTGTGTTTACTTTCAATTGATATCATGTCCTTTTATTGGTATCTATTCATAAAAAGATTATTTCTTTTAATTGGTTCTTTCAATTGATTGTGTTCATTGATATCAAAATTTTGTTTTAAAATATGTTTATTGTTTGTCCATCTTTACCCCTTTGTTGATGAGTGACAAAAAGGGGGAGAAGAATTCAGGTTTATATAGGCATGTTTTACTATGTGTTTATGCATATATCTTATTTTATTGGTATCTTAAACTTCATTGCATATCTTTTTATATTTATTGAATATGCATATGTTAATGGGGAGCTTCTAGGAAGCCTATTCTTAATGGATGCATATATATAACCTCATAAGTTTTGTCATCAAGCCCAGAGGCCTTTCATCTTAGTTTTGATGATGACTAACTTATGAAAGTTAGTTTATTAATGATCTTGTGTTTACATAGTTTCAGTTATTGATCAAGATATTAGTATGTGTTTAGCTTCAACAAAGAAGTTTTAGAGCTAACTCATGTAGATTTAAGAGCTTACGCGTCAAGATCGCATCTAGCACTCGGTTGGAGTCAAGCTCATTGGATCGCGTTTGGATAGAGTCGGCTTGAAGAAGAGTTTTATAAGAAGACTTCGGTTGATTTAGATCTTATGTAAAGATAGATAGTATTGATATGCTCAAGTTCACACACACACACACACAAGTTTAATATGTTTAGCTTTTGGTTTAACCGATTTTTTGATTTGAACTATACATATATATGGTTTTCATGAATAGTTAGAATCAAAACAAGTTTATATGGTTTAATGTATATTATATTTTATCTATATACATATATACTTCATATACTTAGAAAAACTTATTTTGATAATCCTATTCATTGTTTAGAGTTTTATAATTAACAAAACTTATTTTGGATTTCATGTCAAAAACATAGATATATATATACACACACACACACTACATGTGTATTGGATTCTATCCATACACAATATGCTTCAAAAGAGTTTAAATATCTTATTTTTGTATTTATACAAGTTTGGGAAAAATCGGATTTCCATTTCAAAGTTTGGTTTTTGGAAAATACGGTATTTGTTTAAGGCCAAAATTTTATATCACAAAAATAGTTCAAATAGTTTGTAATATGTGTTGATTTTTGGTCACACATATTTGTTTTTCAAAGATCTAACAAGAACTTATTTTGTAAAATTTATGAGTATTTATGGGATTTTATTGGAATTAAAATAACCAAGATTTCAATCTAAATTTCAGCCAGATCAACTGGCGGTCGACCGGACGGTCGACCGAACCAGTGGTTGGTCGACCGTACTGGTCAACCGATGTGCACGCAGACGTGCACGAGGCCAGTGAAGTAGGTCGGTCGATCGCACGATCGACCGACTGAAAGTACCCAACTTCGGGTAATGCCGACCGACAGGCTTTGCCCAGTCGACTGGGCAGTCGACCGGAGGCACAACGGTTAGAAAATGACCGTTGGGCCGGTCGACCGGTTGGTCGACCGGAAGGGCATTCTGGGCTTTTCCTGGCTGCAACGACTCTTTTGTTTGAGAGGTTATAAATAAGCTATCTCTTGGGCTGTGTTTAACAAGTTTGTAGAGAGCAAATTTTTTCATCTAACAAGAGTTTAGCAACAAGTTTTTGAAGAGTTTTTGAGCCAAAAATATTTATCTTTTATTTTTTTAAGTATTGAAAAAATCAAAGAAAAATAGAGTCATTGGGAAATTTGTTTTGATCTTTGTTTCTATTTCTTTCTAGCATTTTTCTCAAGTATTTTTCTTTGTGATTTGTTTTTCAAACACCTTGTTTTCTCACTCTTGAGCTACATCTCTATCATATCTATAGGATCTTATTTTGTGAGAAATATTGTTTGTTGTCTATTGTAATCACCAAGAGTTGTAATCTTTCCTTTGCTTTGGCTTGTGCCTATCCCTCTAGTGTAGAGGTGATTGAGTTTGGGTTTATGGTTATCCCTCTTGTGTAGAGGTGATTATGGTTGTTGTTTGACTTTGTGCCTATTCCTCTTTGTGTAAAGGTGATTGAGTTTTGGCTTTGTGCCTTGTCTCTCTTATTTAGAGGTGATTGTTGTTTTGACTTTGTGCCTTACCTCTTGTGTAGAGGTGGTTGTGTTGAAGAGAGGAGTTGTGTACTCCTAACTTTATAATTGCAAATTCCTCGGTGGAGGTTCCCTGTGTGGGAGGTCCTGTGTGGGTACAGTGGAAATCCTTTTGTGTGAAGGCGGGGACGTAGAGCACTGACTCGAACCTCGAAACATATCTCGGTGTTTGCGTTTGATCCACTATCTCTAAACTCTCTCTCTTATATCTTGCATTGCTTTATGTTGTTCATATCTCTTACATGCTTGGTATTATTTGTGTGCCCATACTTGTGTTGACCACAAGAGAGCTTCATATAGCACCTCAACTTTTATTTAAAGGAATCTAGAGAAGATAGTTCAGAACCCGTCACTGGGAATTCGGCTACACTCTTTGGTTACACATAGTGTGTTGCAATTAGTTTTTAATTTCACATCATTTCTCATTAGATTAGCTACTATACTTATTCACCCTCTCTAGGTGTATTTTCAAAAAGTTTATAGAATTAGCTTTTGACCATTCAGCCATTAATAATAAAATAAGTTGTTCGTGTATGGATTGTAAAAAAAAAATGCTTGACAAGGACAACGTGACGTTTCATTTACTAACTAAGGAGTGGTATCAAGATTAGTCTTGAGCGGTGGTGGTCGCATAATGAATCAAGACAATATCCCCCACCAAATAGAAATGACAGTGATGACCAGGATCCTGGCGATGGTATCTACTATGGTGGTGTCAACTATCACGGACTTCTAAGTTCGCTTTCACATAATCCGATTAACGAGGGCTCTAGTGATCCGAGCGACGATGACCCAACTGATGCTCCTCCTTTGGAGACTGATGATTTTCATGAGAAAGTAAAAGAATTGCATGTTCCACTATACCCAGCATGAAAGAACTATTCCATACTATCGCTCATAATAGAGTTGTACCTCATCAAATCAAGGGGTAAGATGAGCGACGTCACATTTGAAAAGACGGTACATTTATTGAAGAATGCATTCCCTGATATAAACATACCAGACTCGTTCCACGAGACTAAGAAACTTATCAGAGCATTAGGTTGTGATTACAAGAAGATTGATGCATGCCAAAATGATTGCATGTTGTTCTAGAAGTAAGATGAAAACTTGGATGCTTGCAAGGTATGCAATGAGCCTAGATGGAAATCTAGTAAGGCTTCTTCGTTGGAAAAAAGAAGGGAAAAGTATTTAAAAAAGTTTTAAGGATTTTCCAGTGATTCCAAGATTCCAAAGTCTTTATGCGGTGGAGATCACCGCAAAGGACATAAGGTGGCATGCAGAGTGTAACCCCAGCTTTCTGATGTACGTATCACCGTATCAGTACTCGATACAGCGTACAAAGTTGATTTGATCTTTCTGCTAGTCATATTGAGTCGATGTCAGGTTCAGATATTATTTTTCAAGATTTTAGATTTTTCAGGATTTTCTGGAATTTTTCTGGATTATTTTGGAAAATCTCCGTAGTCGGTGTCGACCGATACTGATAATCGGCTCCATGATTTTTAATTCACAAACGGAGTTGTATTTTGAGAATCCGTTTTCACCTTATGTCTTAGAATTATATGATCTACGTTAGTTTATTTTTGGAGATTTTTCTGAATTTACCAAAAATCGGGCCAACCTCGTGTCGCCCAATATCGGCAATACCTTTCAGGATTTTTAATTTGTAAATCAGATTGAATTTCTTTAAACCGTTTTCATATTACGTCTCAGGATAATATTCTCTATTTTCTGTAATTTTTGGGCATCGTTCGGAGCTAGTCAAATTTTACGGAATAAAATAATATTAATTAAATATATATAAACCAATCTTTTCCCTTTCTTTTCTTTTTCTTTCTCTTCTTCTCTGGATTCTTCTCCACGCCACCGCCATTCCACCGCCTCTCCCTCTCTTTCTCTCCTATAAAAACCTCTCTCTCTCTAAAACTCTCTCAAAACCCTCTCTCTCCTCTCTCTATCTCTCTCTTTCTTCTCTCTCTCACTATCTCTCTCCCTCTCTCTGTGCAGACCCAAAAGGGGGGCCTGACCCATTGCCAGCGGCCAGGCCAGGCCGCAGGCGCCACCGGCGGCCGCGCCCCAGCCTGGCCGGCGCCACCGCCGCCCCTCCCTTTTCTTCTTCCCCTTTTCTTCTTCTTTTTCTTTCTTCTTCTTCTTCTTCATGTTCTTTCTTCTCTCTCTCTCTCCCCTCCGCCGCCGGTGACCAGGTCCGCCGCCGGCGGGTCGCCCTCGCCGCCGGCCCGCTTGGTTGGCTGGCCGGCCGGCTAGCAGGCGGCAGCAGCAGAGACAGCTGCTGCCGCTGCTGTTGTTTCTTTGTGCGTTTGGGTAGAACCCAAACCCATTAACCCTATTGGGTTAAATTGAAACCTAATAACCCGTTAACCCTATAAACCCACAACCCATTCACTTAACTTAATTGGGTATGGTTTGTGGATCTGGATCCAACCCGTTAGTTACCCAAACCTGCATCACATATTAAAGGTATGTTTACATATAAATCCCTTGCAATTTCTCATAATTGCACTATTTATTACATAATTAACCTATATGATATGCTTTTAGTGTTCGGGCGATATTTGGAGCATGCGGAGTCCGATTTGGACGATTCTGGAACCGTTGCAATCGTGGGGAAGAGAGCTACCTTTTCGTGACTCGTTTGTGAGTGTTTTTATTTTATAATTTTTTTATCATATTGATTGGATTTGGTTGCTTTAGTTAACTAAAACATGATTACCGGTAAATCCCCATTGTTAATATTTACTAAATTGTAAACAATATTAAAACACTGTACTTAGAATATGCCTGACTACTCTTTAAACACGTTAATCATTCTTTTTCTTGATTTATTATTGAGTAACTAAAAGACGTTGGTTGTTACACTGGATGTCTATTATGTCATGTTCATGTACCACTGACATCCGGGCCACTATTTCACCATATTCTTGGGCACTATTATGTCATGTATTGTATCACAGTTACGTTACATGTATACTGATCCATAGATACTCAAGGACACTACACTGTCACTAGACATGAATGCTAGACACTGTTATTTCATGCAAGGGTATCATCATTACACGGCTACTGTAGTTCACTGGACATGGGATTACATTATACACTGACCACTGGTATTACATGTACTAATGATACGCAGATATGTTACACGAATTATTGCTACATATATATGTTCCATTGGTACACGGATACATGTAAAAGCTCGAATGTGCTAATGTACCCTCGATACTTCCGTTATAGCATTGGCTTAACGGGTCGAATCCACAGGGAAGGGAGGCGATAGAAGCATTAACAGTCTCTATTCACGTCAGTTGTTAACACTTCTTCTTTGTTGAAAGAATGAAAAAGAAAGTGAAAAGAAAAGAAAAGGAAAACAAGCATGTGGTAGGTGAGGAGAGCGATGAAAACGTTGAAGTGAAAACAAAATAGAAAGTGGTTTGGAAAACAAATAGAAAAGGAAATGGAACTAAGGTGAACTAAGAAGACGGTGAAAACAATGATGGAAATGATCAAAAGAAACTTGAAAATGATTTCTAAATCAAGCTAAAAGAAAACTCATGGCTACTAACTACTAAGTGATAGTTGCCTCACATTTTGATCCTCGGCCATCACAATCCTTGGCTCCAAGAGACGGTACAAAGCATGGCACATGGATGGTTCATAACAATCAAAACATTGCATCAAGAACAAGCTAATACAAGAATCACTCATTACACTACTAGCATGAAATAAAAGAGCATGAAATAAAAGAGAGTTAGCTTGGTTAGCAAGTTAGATGTTAGAACCCATCATCTTTGGCCATCAATGGCTCTTGCAAGAACAAGGCCTTGTAGAGGCAACCCGATTCATGTGGATTATCAAGTAAGTGGTTAGATGTTAGTGGTTAGATTGCCATGAGAAGAAAAACTAGCAAGAAATCATGTAGAAGGTGAAGGAGATTACATTGGAAGAGAAAGGAGGCATCTTTACATAGAGTGTCACTCTCTATTACATCAATCCCTTGCTTTCTCTCTCTAGAAATCACTCAGCCCTACTATAATGATCTAAGAAAAAGAAATGAAAATACAAGAAATGAAGAACACTCACCTACACTACTCCTAAAATCTGCACCTACTCCTAAAAAACGAAGACTCCCCTCGGTTTGGCTCTCTACAGGGCTATTTATAGGTCTCAGAAGGATCCAGAAGACGAGTTCGACGCGTGGCTCCACAGGATTGCCGCGGATCCGCAAGGATTGCCGCGGATCCGCGGCAATACCAGGGACTCTGGTCCCTGGTTTTGGTCCGTGGCTCCGTCTGGCTTCGAGACGCTTCGTGGTATATCCAGTTTCGGGTAATTTCGACCGCAGATTCGTCTGATGTGTGCAAGAGGCTAGGTTCAATGAATCTTCTAGATAATCCCTTACTTGGCCTCCAAGTAATGCGGATTTAATTACCCTTAATTGGGTCTAATTAAGCTCTTATTACACCTTTACCCTTGGACTTTGGATCTACCTGCAATTAAGACCAAAACACGGTTTAGACCGACAATTTATTCATAAATCTGTGAGAGAATGCGACATAATAATGCAGAATTGTAGACTAATCAATACACCAATTCACGGAATACCGCATTTCATATTATTGTTATCATCGTTACATGGATGCTCGGTACCCAGTTATGTTATGTTTACTCATCATTGTTACACATGACACTAGGATAGCATGTTCATGAATCACTGTTATATATATTTACCGGTATACATGCATTGCTTGATTTATATTCGTCATATAGATCACGGTTCATATTGCATATCTTATTGTTGCATGTATCTTCCTATATTCCCGGTACATGAATATTGCCCGTTACTGATATTGCACATCTATTGTTCCCATTTCCCGTTATCGTGTTTTGTGCTATCAACAGAGCTCATGTTATGTTATCGTGTTACATGTACCATATCCTGTACTTGTTCTTGATATACTGTATAGTGAAAGATAATAAAGAGAACTTGGGTATGGGGGAGACTTGATGGTTGATTAGATCTTATCGGGTGGATGTCTGGATTCATTGTTTGTCCCACTGCAGGAGATGGGGTAGTGCTGGCTACCGTCTGTTATAGCTCATGAGCTCCCGTTTCCCGTTATTGTTTTAGCTCATTGAGTTCCCGTTACATTTCAGCCTTAGCGGGCTGGCCCTGGTCTCAGCAGCCAGGGGTCTGTTTAAGGTCATGATCCCGGGTATGCACAGAATACACCTACCCGATAAGAGCTCCTCAACCAGTTGATTTTCAATGAACATAATAAAATGATATAAACAATAGTGACGTCGGGAACACTTGTTATTTGGTCACTCTCTCGTTTGGATAACGGTACCCGTATGCCATGTTCGGATGGGTTCGACTGGAGTGCGGGCTCCAGTATGAACTGCCAGTGGTATAGGACACTGGAAGAGATTGATTAGAATACCAGGTGGTACTGATTGTTATTATTGGATAAATAACATAACTTGCCTGATACATATATTCTATTGTTTAGTTGTACTTGTTACTGTATCTGATCATTTAGCCGCTATCATGTTACATGTATACTTTGTTACTTTATCTAGTACATGTTACACTTTCTGTGGTGGCATACTACTTATGTATATATATACTCTTCATTGCATATATTCTGCTTTCTGTATACCTTACAGACATCATTATTGTATATGCACAACACTGTATTATGGTTATCTTACATATGCCCATCTGCATGTTCACTTCTATCACGTCACCACTAGCATATTCATTTCTATTACGTCACCACTAGACAACATTATTTATTATATAAACAGGATACAACTATAGACAGGCCCCGATGATAATCGGCTAGGTAGTGATGGTATTAAAAGATGACATGTTATTATATATGTCTACTGCTTATTATATGCTTATTATATGGTATCACTAATACAACACATGTATTATATATTAGTATCATGCTTGTATTACTATAGTATATATTACTGCCTCCTTCATTTTATCACTCACTAGGTCGCTTTCTGACGACCCTGGGTTTGCGTGCCCAGGTTGGAGATTCGAGTTATCGAATTGTCAGATAGTCCATTGGATCACATAGGAGACTCATCATCGAGACCATTCATAGGTATCTTTGTGATTTATTCCTGTTATATTATTTATCCCTATTTTCCTATCTGTTATGATCACTAACCTCTTTCTGTAGGTATTCTTGTACTTATTTCCTACTGGACCTCTTGTCTATATGGAGGCTATGTCCTGTACTGAGGCTTAACGTACGCGTGAGTGTGTTTTCACCTCGCATATGTACGTCACCATAACGTCTCCGTATCCTTGGGATCAGGGCGTTACACAGAGGATCATCGTGACGATGAGATCTTAAAGCACCTACTGATTTAGATGCATGAAAAGATTTCGACAAGAAGCATATGAAGTACTTGTTGGAGAAACGTAATGTCAGGTTAGGATTGGTAACTGACGGGTTCAATCCATTTGGAAACATGAATATCAATTATAGTACATGGCTTGTCATTTTAATGATTTACAAGCTACCTCCGGGATTGTGCATGCAGAGGTCGCAGGGGCGGCTCAACCTCTAGGCGAATGAGGCAGTCGCCTAGGGCCCTCAAATATAATGGGGCCTCCAAAATTATAGTATAAATTAGTATTTAACTAAAATAATAAATATAAAATATAGAAAATGTTTTTTGCTTGTTCAACTGGGCATGCCGGAGTGGTTATAAGACATGATTAGAAATTGTGTGAGCTTTGCCTGCGCTAGTTCGAATCCTGTCATCCACATTTTTTTGATTTTTTTCTCTCTTCATTTTTTATATTAACAGGAAAAGCATGAGTTTCTTTCACTTTCTCAAGCTAATATCCTCCACTCTCTATAACTATTTAATTATAATTAAAGAGGAGTCTCTTCCACTTCCTCAGCTGTCTTTTCCACTCTCCCAAACTATTTAATTATAATTAGAGAATTTTTCAAAATTAAAACTCTCTCTCTGTGCAGTCTCGCTCTTCGCCGCCCCGGTCGCCCAGACCTCAGACTGACGGCAGGACCTGCAACTGCTCTATAAAAAAAGATATCTTAGCAAAACTTGAATATAAAAACTTGATTAAAAATTTTGCATCTTAAAAAGCTAGAAGAATTATTTTTTAATAAAATATTGATTAAATAAAATATTAGTTAATATTAATTACTTTTTTAAGTATATTTTAAAAGGGCCCATTCGAAATTTTCGCCTAAGGTCTCCCTAAAAATTAAGCCGCCCCTGAGAGGTCATATATGATGATGTCACTGCTTATTGAAGGTCCTACAGGTCCAAAACACAATATCGACGTCTATTTGTAGCTATTAATAGAGGAGTTAAATCTATTATGGGGTTCAGGGATATCAACTTGGGATGCGTCCATGAAACAATACTTTCGAATGCCAGCAAATCTTATGTGGACGATCAATGACTTCCCTGCTTATTCTATCATGTTCGGTTGGAGCACGTCAGGCTTTCATACTTGTCCTAATTGTGCAAAGAACACCATATCTGAATGGCTGTACAAATAAAAAAAATATGTTATATGGTGCATGGACGTTTCAGAGAGGATCCTCCACCACCCCCTCCCATAGGGCAGGATGTCTTGTCAAGTGTAGGTAATCTCAATGTTATATTTTGGCCGAATTACAAGAATCCGGTAGATACACAGTAGAGGAAGAGAAGAATCTTGTTTGAATTGTTGTATTGGAAAGATAATTTAATTCGCCATAATTTAGATTTAATGCACATCGAGAAGAATGTTGGTAAGGTATTGCTTAAGTGGCTAGACGCTCTAAAGCAAGAAGTTTATGACAATGTAAAGGAGAACATTAAAAAATAAAGCGCCCTCCCAAAATACCAAGTGAATCAATATCCAGAGGTCTGTGACATCCCTTATGTGTTTCGAAATTTCATAAGTATCATCAGATATCCTCTGCTCAGAGGAAGGCGATGTGTATTGTTTTAGGTGGCGTGAAGGTTTCGAGTGGATATTTTTCTAATACTGCAAGTTGTTTTAATTCAGATAAGATTGGGGAACTAAAGAGCCATGACTATTACGTACTAATGCAGCAGTTGCATCCAGTAGTAATTCACAATATGGGTTGCAAAAGCAGATCGTTGATGCAATAATAGAGTTGTGTGATTTTTGCTGACGATTGTGATCCAAAAGTAAAAAGGTGAAAGATTTTGAGAAGTTGCACACTGATATTGGTTTAATTCTATGCAAGCTTGAGGAGAACTTTCCACTTGCGTTCTTCATGGTGATGATTCACTTACAGTTTATTTAGCTCAAGAGGTGAGGGTTGGTGGTTGTATACACCATCGATATATGTATCATGTTGAAAGGTGTGTGTATATATGACATATTTGTTTGCATTAATTGATCATTGTAATTAATTTAAATCCTATATAATTAACATGTCATGAATTTTTTTGTTAACCTTAGGTACTTGGGTTATTTAAAATCCTATGTATGAAACAAGCGGCGGCCAGAAGGTTCAATAACTGAATGTTACATTACGGAGGAATGCCTAAGTTACTGCTCACGGTATATGGAGAGTAATGTAGAGTCCAAGAACAACTATGATGTCGAGGAAGAAAGCCCCGACTTTCCATTTTCTTGGTTCCTGGTGAATACAGTGCCTTCCAACCTCAGTACAAGACACTCACATATGCTGAAATGCATAGCGCGCATAATCATTGCTTATTTAACTGTGATGATGTTACCCCTTATACTGAGTATGTTACACTATACAAATTTTAAGAATTCGTAAATCTAAAAAATTATGAGCTGTCTCAACATGTCATGTATATCTTACAGATAACATCGGGAAATCATTGAGGACAGATTCTCAACGAGAGCTTCTAATTATAAATGGCTTGTTCAAAATGCACAGGATAAGAAATTTCGAAGATGGTTCTGAGAATGTGTAAGTGTTATCAACAATATATTTTCATATAGTTTTAGTCTAATGATTTTGTGAAATAACCTTATTTAACTAAATAGGCTGCACGAGAGACCGAATAGATGCAGATCTGTTAACTCTGTCTCGGTCTCCTTAATTTAAATTCAAGACATACAAAAGCTTTGATATACAGGGTTTCAAATTTCACATGAAATCATCCGAAGAGTCTAATTGTACTTAGAATAGCGGATTATTGTCATGGCGACGACGACAAGCTACACAAGTGTGCATGATACTGACCTGAGGGAAGGAGTTATTACTTAATACGGGGTGATCAAAGATATCATTGAACTATCGTTCAATAAGGGGCGCAGGAAGATCGTTCTGTTTGAGTGTAACTGGGCTGATAACAACAAGAACAAAATAGATAAACTTGGTCTCAGCCAAGAACAAAACAGTAAGATCCCTAGTTAGAAATACTGCATTTTATTTTCCTAAAGTATTTATTTTGATTTACTGATTATTTTTATCAACTTAATTTATTATTTTCTTTCTTGTGATTATTATTATTAATAAATATGGAAATTTATTTTTAAGATAGTAAATGACATTTTGGCTTTATATACTATTACCATTATCTTTATTAATATTTTAACTATCACTATTAGTGCTATTATGATTAATATTATTAGTGGTTATTAATTATTAATAGTGTTACTATTATTATTTATTATTATTGTATGGTAATTATTATGAGTATTATTATTAGTTTTACTAATTACAATTAATATTACTAATTATGATTCTTATTTTTTAGTTACTACTATTATAATTGTTATTGTTATTGATATTACTCGTTGTTGATATTATTATGATTTGTATTTATTTATTATTATTTGTGGTATTTTTCCTTCCCCTTGATTCATACCTATACCCAATACCCATTAACCTATTGAATTTCTAATCCTACCCGTTAGCCCAATACCCATGATCCTATACCCAATAACCTTATTTCTAAATCCAAACCCATCAACCCATTACACAATAGACCCAAACCCTTAACCCATTAAACCATACCCATTATAATCTACCCTATATATAATCCTCTCTTAACCTAATCCCTAATCTAATCCCATTTTTCCCATCTTCCCATGCCGCAGCCATCTTCTTCTTCCTCCTCAGATCACAGGCTTGCTCGGAGTTTCCAATCCTCCAGGCCGTGCACATCTGCCCTCTTGCCAGAACAACAACCAAGCAAGCCACCCAACACCCCCACTTCATATGCACCTGGCTGAACCAACATCTCCCCAGGCCAAACCCCCTCGGCCTGTACAACCACCGTACTCCACGCAACACCATCCCCATGGTCCCTAGGCGGCTTGCTTCTCCTTGGCCTGGCCGAGTCTCGAGGCCGGCGAGCTTCTCTTCGACAACCTTGTACCTTGCCGCAAGCACTAGCCCGTGCCTCCCCACGGCAAGGCATCCAAGCCTTCCTTCATTGGCCGAGCACCATGTCGCCAATCCACCCCAACCGCCCTGCCGTGTCCACCACGCTCCTCCAAGGAAAGCCACTTCCCTTTCCTTGCATGTGTGGAAGTGAATGGACATGTGTGTTTCAATTTATATTGGTTTATATACATGTGTGAGAATATGTGTGCCCCTCTCTATTAATTATGTGTGTGCTATTTTTCTCACCCATGGCCGTGCTTAACATCCAAGGCAAAGGCAAGCCAAGCACTCCTCGATATATCTTACTCCGAGCCATTTTTCGGCTCTCCGTGAGTTGCCGTGGATCACCATCGGCGAGCGCGAACGCATCCACGCCCTTCACGGTGATTTTCTATATCCAACGACATCCTCCGCGGCCCCGGACGCCTCCGCTAGAGCGTCCGTCAGTGCGCCGCAAGTTGCCCCGAGGTTAGTGTTATATATGTGTATAAGGGCAATCTTGTAATAATTGAGAAGTTTATATAAATGTGTGTTGGTGTGTGCATGAGTGGTAACATGCATGCATGTGTATGCATGATGTATATGAATGCATGGGTGTGAATTAATTAATGTTTAGGTGTTTATAGTTAATAGTAGGTATTTATTAATTTAGATATGTATGCATGTATGTTGGTGTATGTGTATACTTGTATACGTATATATGTGGGTGTACACATATGTGTATGCGTGTATATTATGGAATGTATACGTGTACGAGAGTATGTTTGTGTTAGTTCATGTGTTTGGTTGCGTGTTGCAATGTTTCGGATTTTTTTGGTGAGATCCGGACCGTTGCAGGAGACCCGGACCCGATCCAAATTCGTGCTCGTTATGGACCTGATGCACAGGCAATTCGAAGACCGATCCATGAGATGATCCGTAGATTAGTACCGGTTCGTGCAGTGAAGACCAGATGGCAGTTCGGTTCCGAAACTGCGTCATTTCATGTGAGTGTTCGTTCTTGCATATGTTTTTATTTACCGTTGTCGGTATGCGTTTACATGTTGCTCTTATCATTTCATGTAACTTTCTGTTATACTTTACGAGTTTGATTACTTATACCACTTCATGAGACATTTATGATTGATCACTTTATTTACCTAGTTGATGTGAGCTTTTATCAGTATCATTTCATGTGTTGGTAGATCGCCGTTGTTGGCTTAGGCTTAATATTGATATACTGTAGACCGGGCTTGACCTTGTAATTGATATAGCTGTGATAAATCTTAGAATGAATATACTGTTGATTTTGAGGTTGATGGATCATTGAAAGAGGTTAGAGAACTATATTATGTGAAGTAATTTTCAGTCATATTATTTGGTGACACATCTTGATGATAACGAGTGTAATATCTACCATTTTCGTGTATTTTAGGAAATTGTTATAAAGCCTTGATCATACACACAGGCAGGTATACTAGTCGACTAACCCAGTCAAACCTTCTATACTAATCGACTTGCTTCTGACCCTAGTCACTATCTTTAGTTCAGACTATTTCTAGATTTCTTATGGATTGAAGACTTTACCCTTTAGTTATGATCTTGGCTGTAGTTGGATGGATCTGGTTTTGAGAAATAGGTATTGATTGAATTGACCTGACCAGATAGATCTTAGATATATATCTGATATGTTACTCGACTTTGGGATCCTGTGATTGACCTTGATAGAGTGAGAGTGTGTGATAATCTTGATCGCATTGAAATATAAGGATTTGATTATGTGTATCAGGACATGTAGTATTTTAGTTATTAGGATTTGGATATATTGGTGACTCAGAGAATATAGATATCGATGACTTGAGGATCAGAGTAGATTGATAGGGAGAGACTGATTATTGATATATTGAGACGGTGATTTATTGTACCAGATTAGTGATACGGATTGATACTTGATGTTCATGATGATTGTATAGAGACTGTTGGTTGATAGATTAATTACTATTATATTTTAGTGCAGATGGATATGATATATTGACCGGTTCTAGATTAGACTGTCCATTGAGCAGTATCTGGATTCGTTATTGTATGAATTCATGTTACTGAAAGTTACTGGGAAAAGATTATTTGACCGTAACACCCTGTACAGTCCTATTGTTTATTGTATACACGGTTACTGTTACCGTTCACTATTACTGATATTGTTCACCGTGTATACGATTACTGATTGACTGTTACTCTACTGTTATCGTTACTGTCACCGCATCATCCCTGTGTTATAAGTAACATGAGTATTGATTGTTTTTATTGAATTCAATAATAAAGTAATTGAACAACTTACATCAGGACTGGGAAAATTGATGGAGGAGACAGCGTCTGTATTTTGGGTGGACCTAGGATACAGGTTGCGCAACCGACTGAGGGTTCCACTATAGGGTTTCTGAGGGATGACTGACATCCCATCTGTACTGTCATTGTTCCACTGTTCATACAGTAAGATTACTATTACTGTTACTGAGTACCTAGAGGTACGGCCTTGTTCAGCGCCAGGAAACTGAGACCGTGATTCCGGGTATGTACGGAACCCACTTAAAGTGGACAATGTCTCCTCCACTAATTTCAATAACTTAAGACCCTGATTGACACTTGTAGTAGGCGTAGTATGGGATGCGTCTATTATAGGTGACAGTTGGTGTTCGCTGACATAATTAATAATGATAAACTGTCTATAAGGTATTGTGACTGACCGTAATCACTTGACTGTTCAGGTATATAGCTATGATAGACATATGACTTACACAGGATCGGATTGTATACCAGACTAGTGACATACTAGGTTGCACATCTAGACATTTGTTGTTCCTCGTTATCATGACATCAGTTGTTGTTTACAGTTATTTTACTTGTCTTCTATCTGTACGCTTATTCATGTTATTGTTATTCAGTGTTTGTTTATCATGTTATTCAGTTATCCTATGTTTGCAGTTATCTTGTTATTATTCTATGCACATTGTTTATATGCACGAGCAGTCCTCTTTACACACACATTCACTAGGTCGCTTTCTGATGATCCTGGATTTGCATGTCTATATATTGGACGCTTTGTTTCTATTGTCAGGTGTTCGATGAGACCATATATATTGCGAGGAGCTAGACTCTCTCCCTTTTGATTCTGGTATTCTTGCCTCTTTTTATTCCTGTTTCTATACTTTTCTTGATTCATGCATATCAGATTCAGTCTCTAGTCCAGTGCTTTTTATATGATATTCTGCGTGGATGTTTATATGAGATATTGCAGTGATTATTGATTGATTTTGGTTCAGATTAATAGCTTGTTCAGGTTACTTTAGGCTTAGCGGTATACGTGGGGTATCTTCCTCGTGTATATATGTTGCCGACTCTCGTCGCGACTCCGTTTTCACGTATTTTGGGAAGCGGGGCGTGACAGCGCAGGAAGATCGTTCTGTTTGAGTGAACTGGGCTGATAACAACAAGAACAAAACAGATATACATGGTCTCACACTTGTCGACTTTACAAGGCCAAATAAGAAAACTTGTCACTTCATTCTACCTTCTTTGGTATTGCAAGCATTCTTCATGCCGAATCCATTGGATAAGCCTTAGGTGGTGCCCATTATCACAAAATCAAGAGATACATTCGATTTAAGTACCAAAGGTGAATGCTTGGAGGTAATGCCCATCTGAACTGATCCTAATATGGCGTCTACTTCTACTGATGGTGTTGACCCTATCGAAGAGTAACAATTCTCAATGTATTCTGATTTCTTCCACTTTAATTTTAATTATATAATGGATTTTTCAATGTAATACAGTATTAATGTACGATTGCTTTTACTTTATGTCTGGAGATGATTTAGTTACATATTTGCACTTTATTTCTGGAGATGAGCTAGTTGCATATATTGTATGACTACTTAATTTTATATGTTGTGTATTTTATTTTCTATGTTGGCTTACATATATCTATTGTATTACTGCCTAACTTTATATTAGAGTTTATAAATGTAAAACACAGGTCTTCTAAATGGCAGCATCATCCTATAGCCAGTCCAGGAGGAAAACCAAGCTGGTTAGCCCAATTCAAATTGACGAAGATGGTAGCCCGTTTGGCCCTCACACGCTCTCAAATCGCATTAGTCATTATGTCTACCATTGCGACGAGTTCTCCCCGGCCCTGACCACGAGAACTTAGGAAGAGTTGAAGCATTATATCATGAATTAGTTGTAAGTTGTGTTATACTTTATTAAGATTTTATGTTTATATTTATGCTTTATTAAGATTTTAATCTAACTGACATTGCGTTATTTGCGGGTGATTTTTCACTGCTAGTTTGGAATGACACGGGGGATATTCCAAGGAAGTTCCGCAAGTGGATCAAAGACAATGCAAGGAGGAAGTGGAACGACAACAAAATCGTTCCCTGCGTTTTACCTTTGATCGCTGCCAGAGGTCCATAAATGATGCTGCTGCATTACAACTGGCAGAGTCGACAGTGAGACTTGGATGAACTTTTTGTTGACATATGAAAAGAACAGTCAGGACAACAAGAGCGGATTGGTAAAATAAAAAGATGAATATATATTATTATACGTAAAAATTACTGACTTGTTTATTTTTAAATTTGTAGTCAAAGAGGAAAAATGTAAAGCCCCTCGCACTGCAAAAGACTTACCCCATAGGATGGGTAGAGATGCTCTTTCTGTGTGGAAGGGCAAATTTATAAGTATAAATTTATATTCATTTGATTTTATAGTATATTTGCCTTTTAAATTAATTTAAATTTTTAAATTTCTTGCATTTCTTATAGAGAGAGGCCCGCGAGAGGGAGCCGACCGCAAAGAAGATCTACAACAAGGAATTTCTAAAGATGAATGCGCTCGATGCTCCTGAGGATGAGCTTCTTATGCCCCGCACCCAGGGCAAGCCAGTCTCCGACGACGCCATGTATATTGATTTAAGTATTAAAAAATAAGTTTATATATCCTCACATTTTTATGAAAAAAATAGATATCTAATTATACTTTTAATATCTTTATTAATTTTCAGCTCCAACTCGAGAGGAATTATGATGCGGTGGTAGCAAATGGCAGTGACGATACACAAGCGACCCTCGAGACATTTGGACGTGTCACGAGGCTCGGGCTGTACGTGGATGTTCCCAGAGTCACCAGGCCTGCTGGGAGGGACCCCTACACTGCCCAGCTTGAGCAACAGATTGAGGCCACGAGGTAGCAGTCAGAGGTCGACCGACAGAGGATTGCCAGTTAGAGGCTGCTCAGAAAGAGATGCAGTGATTCATAACCCAGCTTATGGCGAGTCAACAAAGCGCCAGGCAACCTAACATCGGGAGCGACAACACTAGTGACAGAGACAACGACGAGACTTAGGTGAGATATTGCGCCAGTTATATTACTTGTATTGATATGACATTTGTGAATTTGGTGTTGTTTGGTGACATTTGGTGTTGTTTATGAAATTTGATGTTGTTTGGTACATTTGTATATATTTGTGATATTTGCTGTTGTTTGGTGACATTTGGGGTTATTTGGTGATATATTGATGATATTGATGAAAATTTGGTTTGGTGATATATTTGGTATATATTGGAGATATATTTGTGATGAATTGATATATATTGGTGACATATTTGATTTGATATTGTATATGTGATATTGAAATACATGTGGGTTGTGTATTGTAGGTATGCAGGTTGTGTGCTGCAGATTTTAAAAAAACATATCAACAAATTGCGTCGAATTTTATTTTTGACGCAATTTATGACCTATAATTGCGTAACTTACATATTCGACGCAACTTGCTGACACAGATTATATTTTTATACCAAAAATTTTCAAAATGTCCATAATTAAAGAATCAGCTCACTGATTGCGTCGAAAATATTATTTTTCGAGCAATTATAGGATACCCGTGTATTTTTAAAGGAAATATTTTCACATTTTGTCCAGGTATGGAAGCTGACAAATTGCTTCGAAAATTTAAGTTTTCGGCGCAAAATGTGACCAATAATTGCGTCGATTTTCACAAATTCGACGCAATTAGTTGCCACAAATTATATTTTTATACTAAAAATTTTAGATTTTGTGCAGATATGCAAGCTGATCGGTTGCGTCTAAAGGCTTTTTTGACACAAATTGTAAAATTAAAAAAAATTATATAACCTATTGCGTCGAATTTTCGCTGCAAAGTTTAATTATTGCATCAAAAATTCGACGCAATATTTAAAATATGCAAAATATGGGGAAAAAAATTGCGTCAAATTTTCGACGCAATATTTAAACTTGCGTTGAATATTCGACGCAAAATTTATCTCAAGGTCTTTTGCGTCACTTTTCCGACGCAAAATTTCAACGCAATCAGTAAAAATTCGACACAATAAATCAAATATTCGACGCAATTTGATAGACTTTCTAATAATGCGTTCAAGCTTCATGGGCGCATCGGCATGTCTGACCCTTCAGCTCTCTCTCTCTTCTCTCTCTCTCTCTCTCTCTCTCTCTTGTTTTTTTGGCTAAAAAATCACTAAACATCAAGATTCAATTGACGATCATTAAGGAGCAAACTCAGAATCTGATCAGTGATTACGGTGGTCAAAATTAAATATATTATAAATATGTCACTAGAGGACTTGAAACAGTGAGCTGTGGATGAGCAGGACTCTTAACGAACCCAAGGCCACTAGTCGGTGACATTTGGTGGACTTGAGTTCTATTGTTGATGAAGTAAAGTTGAACCCTGATAATCTCCAAGCCTTTAGAGTACCTACCAAATGCTTCGACTTCGGGGCCGTTTGTTTCGCGTAAAACTCCGTAATTCGTAAAGGACTTACTACCCAGTTACAACTACGGTGTTTGTTTGGACCGTAATTCGTAAAAGACTACGTAACTCAACTAACACTCACTTGCAACCTAGTTACCACTCACTTACAGCCCAGTTACAGTTAATTTTGTGGTTATACAAATTTGTATTATTTTTTTATATTAATATTAAAAATTTTTAATATTTAACTTTTTAATATTTATTTGCAGTATTAAAACTTTTAAAATCACCAAATAGTTAATTGTAGTCAACTTTTTTACTTACGACTTATACATTACGACAACCAAAACCGTAAAATACAATACACTTTCCCACTTTACAATTTTATATTACCAACCAAAACGTAAAATTTACATACATGTAACTCATTTACAATTGTAAAAGACTTTACCAATTACAACTACGAATTACGACCAGTTACGACAACCAAACAGACCCGAACAAGCCTACAGAGAGGAGAGTCCTGACTGGTGACATCCCATGCTTGTGTCAATGTATCCTGGAAACCTGCACACTTGAACAAAAAATTATTGAATTTAAAAGAATAAGGTCTTGAGAATTGTTACATAAGAAATGTACCACTATAGATGAAGGATCACTAAAGGCAATGGTTAAGTTTCATAACGGGAGTTGGGCAAGATGCTTAACCAAATATCATTGTCAAGAGTTTTATCCAATCAATCCAAATTTTGCCAAGCTTGAAGTGACACAACTTTTAATCCTAGAAACTTTGGTGCTTTTTACTTTTGTAGTTTTAACAAAGGGAAGTATTCCGGTGAGCACCAGACCCACTAAAAGCTTCGTGCGAACTCCCAAACTACCTCTCTCATGGATAATCCGATCCATTCATCTTGATTTACACATTCTAATTAAGTTACCAATAAAAAATCACGTGATTCCAACCCTTTTTAGCCATGCACTAAATGACATCTTTATTCTACGGTTAATAAAATCAATTTTTAATAACCACTTATGCATGAGTAAAAGAGATCGGAATTGCGTGATTTTTGTTTGGTAACTTAATTAGAGTATGTAAATCAAGATGAATGATTTGGATCATCCATGAGAGCGGTAGTTTGAGAGTTAGCACGAAGTATCAGTGAGCCCAGTGCTCACCGGGATACCCTTTAACAAAAGCTACCAAACTAGGGAAGGACCTAGAAATATGGTTTCTCACATTATGCTTCCTACCCTTCTTATTCAACTCATTGATTGCCTACTAACATATCCTTATCCGGATCAATATCTTCTCAAAAAGAAAATACAAATATTTTACTACTTGTATTTGCTCCATATTCGATGTGATCATGCAACCCCCACTGTGAAAATTTCGGGCAAACAAACTTTCAGGGTGTACCAATGAAAATGAGTTTCAATTTATTTCTTTCATTAGGAAAATGTAGTTTTCTCTAGAAATACTTTACAAAATGGTTTTCGCTTTCAGACTCTTGTCTCTTTTCTCTTAAATAGGTATTGTCGAAATGTGTCTCTCTAAACTTTTAGCCCTAGGCTTCACGTTTGCCATATGTTACACTTTTGTGCTCTCTTTTCTACCAAGTAGGTACACCGAAATAAGTGCCCCATAATTTTTAACCCTAGGTTTCACTTTAACCATTTTACCGTGAGCATAATTAGGGATACGAAAACGGGACAGCTCGGATAATTTTAAAAAAAACACTAAAACATTGTAAATATATTTTTTTTTCAAGTTTTTTCAACCCCAAAGTTGATAGTGTGATTATTGGAGGTATTGAGTTCGGTCAGCAAACGAATAACATTTTACAATGCAAAAAATAAAAATAAAAACTGGCCGTTTTGAGCGATTTGTAAAACGAATTACAAAAAACCCCGGGTCAGTCCAAGTCTGGCCTGGCCTACCCGACCTGGGCCTGTTTATGCAAACTCGGCCATGAGGGCGGGGCGGCCATGCCAACCCGGGTCGAGCTCGTGCAGGTAAACGGGCCAGGCCGGGCTCGTTCGCACCCCTAAACGTAACCACTGTACCAATCCCTGCTAAAGAGAAAGTAACCAGTTGTCTCTCACATGGTGTTTCGAGCATAAGATCAGTCTGGACCCAATTCTCTGGCAGCTTGTGGGCCCCTAGGCCGGTAGATGGAGGCCCCACAAGTTTGAGCCTTATCTCCCATCTGAAACCCCAGGTGTCTATGGTTAGAACCGCTGGATACTTTTTTTTCTTCTTGGTTTTTGTATTCTCTCTCCAAACTCTTCTGACTTTTTTAAAAACTTTTTGTGGAGCTTTCCATCCTTTTTCTTCAAAAGGAAAAAAAGAAAAATTAGAGAGAACTACCAATTTTTAACATGCATTAAATCTTCTCCAAAAAAGAACAAACCGTTGGTTGATCATACATAAAAGAAATCTATATCCTCTTGTTAACCGCAATCATAATTAGTACATAATTAGAAAAAATAATTCACTCCAAAAGATTATATTTTGGAGAAATTAAGGTGAATAGATTTACATTGTAGCTACGATATTAGAGTAAAAAGAATCACTATCATAGCCCGGGGGATCGAAATATCTATGCACACATGAATCATAACAATTAGCTCACGCTAAGCATTCGTTGAGCCTATTACTTTCTGTGCACGACACAAGGCAAGCTGTTGCGTACTATGTCACTCAGAACGTCTGGTAAATTTAAGTTAAAAAAAAAACCTTCTCATTCATCACAGATAAAGAAAAATGTACATTGCCGCTTGGAATATGCTCAGTAGGCACTCCAAGAATTTGAGAATAATTAAAAATTGGTTTCACAAATGAAAAGTTGCCCTCTTAAAAGTGTTTAATTTGACTTGCATTTCTTACCACACCTTAATCTTGTTTGATCCGTTCACAAAACAAAAAGGCCATGTTATGTCAAAGCCAATTAGGTCTAATCACTCTTTATCGAGTTGTGTTGGATTCAACTCAGGCGACATTGGGTTCGGCAAATTCGCATCCAAAGTAGTTAGCAAATAACAAAATTAAACTAAATGACACACAGGCTATTTATATAGAGCCAGAGGACGGTCCAGCTTAATTTTCATTAAGCGAAGCAATAATAAAATCGAAAGAGCTGCAGTCCTAATTTTAATCCCTTAATTTTTTTGTTCTAATGATGTTTGAAAAATCAAATCAGATCAAATCAAATTAAGAAAAGGCAAGTTTTGAAGCGGTAAACACTTGGAATAGAAAAATAGTCGAGGATTTGACCTAGAAAAAATAATAATTTTTTTTTCTTTTTCCAAGAATTTTTTTTTCTCTTTACGGAGATTTCAATTTTTGAGGACCGTAATATTTGCATTAAAAAACTATATTTCCGCGTAATAATTCCCTAATTAATACTATTAACATCGCCCACCTTGTCGGCTTATCACTAATCGCAATATCGACGGCTGGGATTTCCCTGCAGAGAATCCAAATGACTCTGGACCGTTGATTCCACCGCCGGCCTAAATTCTTAAACCGCCTCATATATTCGTCCCTCGAGTCAGCAAACCCCTCCTTTTGTTGTTTTACAAGTCCCGGCCCCTCTTCTGTTTCTTCTCCTCCTTCCTCCTCTCTTCTCTCCTCTCTTCTTCCTTCAGTTTTTTTATTGAATTATCAAGGTGAGGGCCTCTGGTTTTAAAGCCCATCTCTTAGATTTTCTCCGTTTCTTTTGTTTTCTGATAAAAATCTCATCTTGGGGCTTCCTCTGTTTTCCTCTGTTTTTTGCTGTCAGTTTCAGTTTTTTCTCTCTGCAACTGGACGAGCTGGCTATCGAGAACCATCACAGCATTGGAACTAAACAGAAGAAAGTCATGGTAATGTCCCAATCTCATCCTTTTTTCCTTCTGCTTTTTACGTAATTTCTCTTTTCTAGTTTTTTTCATCCTTGCTTCCTGTTTCTCGTTTTAGGTGGGTCCAATGGTTAATAGACTGGCAAATCACGAGGATTTCGGTCCGCCATGGCTGAAGCCTCTCTTGAGAGCACGCTTCTTCATCCCTTGTGAGTTTCACGGAGACTCGAACAAGAGTGAATGCAACATGTACTGCTTGGATTGTACTGGGAACGCACTCTGTTCTTACTGCCTCTCTCACCACAAAGATCACCATGTTGTTCAGGTTGTTGTTCATCAATTTTCTTTCTTTCTTTCTTTTTTTTTTTCTTGTGATTAATGAGTTTTTGTTGGCTTTGAATTGACGGTCATCTTCTTGTTTTTGCTTAGATTCGGAGGTCTTCATACCACAATGTGATCAGGGTCTCCGAGGTGTCGAAGTTCATAGACATCTCTTGTGTTCAGACCTACATTATCAACAGTGCCAAGATTGTGTTCCTCAATGAAAGGCCGCAGCCGAGGCCAGGGAAAGGGGTTACAAATACTTGTGAGATTTGCTGCAGGAGTCTGCTGGATTCATTCAGATTCTGCTCGCTTGGATGCAAGGTTAGTTTTTGATGTCAGATTTTCGTATTTCTTAATTCTCAAGGAATATTTGGTAAATTTCAAGCAAAGCCCATTTGTTAATTTTAGTGCCAATCGGTTATAAACAATTAAAAGGAATGATCTTTAATGCTTGTTAAGCAATACGAATGTTAGGTTTCTTCCTTGGTTTTAAGTTTTGTAATTGACTTCAATAATGAATTCCCCAAGCATCAAAAAGGCTGAATAGAATTTGAGCCCTCCAAGCAATAGGGATTTCTTAATTTTTAGTACTACTAGTCAATTAGAAACAAATAAAAATGTTTTTTTTTTTTTTTTGGTGGTTGTTGATACGATTGCATGTATTTTCTAAAAAATTCCATGGTAATTTCCAAGATTTCAGAGTAGGAATCTGCACTGTCACTTTATTTACAAAAATGCCATTGTCTGCAATCCCCAGCTCGGAGGAATGAAAAGAGGGGACTCTGATCTCACCTTCGCCCTGCGCCCAAAGCTGGGTAGGGATTCCCTTAACGGGTCGGAGTCTGACGAATCGTCGACCCCGACGAAGCTCCGAAAGACTGCAGCCTTCAACAGGGCTCTTGAGCTGCCACCTCATGATGGTAAATGGTTTGAAGATGACGGCGGCAACACTAGCGGCAGCATCTCTCCGGCGACGCCTCCCATCGTCACCTTCCGTACTTCTAGAAGAAAGGGTATACCCCATAGATCGCCACCTTTCTAAAAGTTTCCAGGGAAAAAAAAAAAAGAAAAAGAAAAAAAAAATCTATAAAGAAGTTTCTAAAGTTTGTAAAAAGAAAAAGGGGTGGATGGATACAGTGAATAAACGTGGAAAGTTACATCCCCCTCTGTATATAAAATTACCAAGGCAAAGCAGACAGAAAGCAGCATTAGATACATAGAATGAAGATAAAAAGCAAAACCCTAGCTTTCCCCCTTCTCCTCCTCACTGTACATATTAGTTCAATGGGAGTGCTTTTTACCTTTTTGTCCTCCTTGTTGGTTATGAAATTCTCTCTGTGATGTTTCCATGCATAGTAATAGTAGTGTTGGTAGTTTGGTAGAATGTATGTTGTTTTCCTATATTCTTTATTTTTAGCACTCTCTATTGTACATTATGTTGTGGTTTTGTGTATAAATGGAAAGCATTGTCTAAAGCTAATCTCTTTGTGCTTGTTTATATACAGCATTGATGTTGGAGTTTTATACATTTGTGGTGAAAGCATTAGATTCTGAGCCTGATCTTTTGAGTGTTTACAGATCAGCATGCATTCATGTAGAGCATTACTCCATGCATGCATTTGTGGTTTGTATATGAAACTGTTCTATAAGATCCATCACCCTTTTGCTCTTCTTCCCTTGCACTTGTGTTGGTTGCGGTTTGAACTTATTATATGCCAAGTGTACTTCAAGATTGTGAATTCATGACTAGGCATTGACAAGCTCTCTTTTCTCTCTACTTTTAATTTGCTTATCTTGAGAATTATAGTAGTTTGTTTTTTAGGGATATAGGTGTCCTGCTGTGGTTGAATCAATTTGTACTTGTGCTTGAGATTGAGCCAAAACTTGGGTGGTGTGTGTGTGTGTGTGTGTGTGGGTCATTTGAACAGTTAGTCGGTTTGGCCCCAAAGTGGGGGGTTGAGCAGAGAGTACAAATAATAGACCGTGCAATGTAACGGATTTGTGTGGAGAGGGAGCCAACGGTGAGGATTGGAGAGGCATCACATCATGGCCAGTGACGGGGTGGACACGTTAACCCCGCGATAGAGACCTCCGCCTTGAGTTGCTCCGCTCTTTTCCCACCCCCCCTTCCTTCACAAAGAGACGTGAGGAATCCTGAGAGCTCAGATAGAACCTCTCTCTCTCTCTGTCTCACCCCCATCCTTTTCTCTCTATTATCCTCATATTATTAGGTTCTTTATGTTTATTTTTAATTAATCACATAACCTTTGTGTTAAAGTACAGATAGATGCATCCCAAAGGTCGATGTAAAGTGATGATGCCATGTCCATTAGATTAGTGGGCTGATTAGTGTTAAATATGAGATTAGGGTTGGTGGAAGAGATCATGATGCGCTTTAGTTTATGTGTAGGTCTTTGTGACACAACACTATTATTTTTCTTCTTTAGCATTTCTGGTCACGGTTGTCGTCGTCGGCGTATCGGGCCGTGACACGTGGATGGGGCATGATTGTAATGTTTGAATGGGTCCTGTTAACCGAGAGGGGAGGGTTCCCTTGTTTTGGATAATGCCGTATTTATTCCTCTTCTCTTGTTTTTTTCATAGAAATTCATTTCTAATTTCCGTGCTTCTCTTATCTCTTATTTAGTGAGAGAGAGAGAGGGGGAATCAAATTTAAGAGGAATATTTTTAGATATAATTTATTTTAATTTAAAAACACCGTCTACGAACGAGGGGAAGAAGTTTGAGCAATCTATATTGTAATTTTTTATAATGTTGCGCTTCTCGCATTTCTCTCTCTCATTTTCACACAATGAGAGAATTACAAAAAGCCAAGTCACTCCAGCACTATTCAATCACCTACGGTCTAATGACTCAAATTCAATATGAACTCCCATGGTCTAATACGACGACAATTAACACTGAGTCACCTTGGGACAAAGCCAACTTACATGCATATATCAGATACGAGACACAAACTCAAAAGTTCAATCACATAATTTGTATTGAGAATATTTTAAATTTAATACAGTTACTAATAAAAACTTATTCAATTATGTTCACTACTAGAAACTATGTATTCCCCATATATTTACCACGGAAAAAAAAAACCAAGTTCTCGTAGGGTGTGTTTGACTGCAAGGAAGTGGGTGGAAGTAAGGAAATGGGAAAGCATAATTGCTCACTTTCTTATCTATCCAAACACATAGTGTTACAATCATTTTCTCACTTTTGTGGTCATGTAAATCTCATTTGTAATAAATTGTAACACAAAACAGTTAATTTTTGATGATGTAAATCTCACTTGCATTATAATACATTTCATTTTTTATTTTTCTTAATTAATTTTTATTTTAATATATTTTGTGGTCAACTTTGTGGTCAACTTTTTACTTCTACTTTCACATTACCATCTAAACACCGAAAAAGACATAACATTTTTCAAATCACACTTCCCAACAACATCCAAACACCGTAAAACTTACTAACTAATTCTCAAGTTTCAAAGGGAACTATTATCCCTTCTTCACTTCCTCACTTTCTCCCTTCCACCCTTACCAAACAGGCCCGTAATCTCACCATGTCAATGTGACTTAAGACTTTAAAAGAGATAAAGAACAGCACCGTCGTAAGTTGGTAATCTGTAAAATATTAATATAGTTCTAGCGCATAATGTTGTGAGAAACATGAATCTACAACACACAATTCAAAATTCAAAATGTTATGTGTTACCTTTTAAAAAAAAATATATCATTAATAATACAAATATATTTCTCTGTCTTCTTCTTATTCTTATGAGTGAAGGCAGTATTAGAATACTGTTGACATTAATAATCAAACATTAGTGATCACTATCTCTCATTCATCACACAACATGTCATCAAGCTCTTAGAGATTGCACCCTCGCTTAAGAAAAAGAAAGAGAGGAGGAAGTAAACAGGAAGAAGGCAAACTGGCAAAGTCTTAATTGTCCACCGTGGCATTTGTCTTGTCATGATCAGGTTCTTCTTGGAGTTTTCCTATAATGGGACTAGCATGATATCATGCAACGAAAAGCCACATTATTACCTAATCCATGAGGTCATGAATCATGTATGCATGTAATGTATGGTTTCAAGTTGCCCCAGCTTTTAATCTATGTAGGGAACCGTCACTGTCGAGAAAAAAGGCGGCTGCAGCGCACGAGTACGAGACACGTGGGGTCGGAAGTGAGGAGGCTTTGTACGTGTCGAGTTGGGCGGGCACAGCTCGCGTCGGGTGGCCCACGTGCCGTCCTTTGTTTTGGTCCCGGACGTTTTATCAACTGTAGCACGCGTGCAGGTCTCTGTGGGGGAACGGGGCGAGCAACCTGTAATTTAACCACCGACCTCTGCATTTTGTGGCTGGTGTGTTGCGCGAGGGACATTCAGTGAGAATCACGAGAGAATTATTCGGGATTAGTTCGTTAATGAACGAATTGTTGTTGTTATCTTACACTGGAGTATTTTCATCTCTCGCTGCAATTTTTTTTCTCTCAAATAATTCTACTTATTTGTGGCTTTGAAGTGGCCCGGGCCTACTTGAGCTGGCCCAATTGTTGGGTTCGGGTTCGGGTTCGTTGCATGATAATGGAAGCTATAGACACTACCGGGTCTATTTGGTTTACATCATTCATCGTAATTCGTAAGTCGTAATTGGTAAATTTTTTTACTGTTGTAAATGAGTTACATGAATGTAAGTTTTACTGTGTTTGGTTGGTAATATAAAGTTGTAAGTGAGAGAGTGTATTATGCTTTACGATATTTGGTTGTCGTAATGTGTAAGTCGTAAGTGGAAAAGTTGATCACAAAATTAACTATTTGGTGATTTAAAATTTTTTTAATATTGCAAATAAATATTAAAAATGTAAAATATTAAAAAAATTAATATTAACATAAAAAATAATACAAATTTGCATTACCACTAAATTACCTGTAAGCGGGCTGTAAGTGAGCGGTTATTGGGTGACAAGTGAATGATAGTTGAGTTGTGTAAGTCTCTTACGAATTACGATCCAAACAAATATCACAATTGTAATTGTGTTGTAAGTCATTTACGATTACGATCTTTTACGATTTTTACGTCCAAACAACAACCCAAAAGCAAGGGGATGGAAGGGATGTACCATCACGCTACTTCACGGAGGGACTTCTTTGCGTCATAGAGAAACTATGACTTTGGTGCTTTAAGGACGGGAAAAAAAGCACATTGTAGGCAGTCAGCATAGCTGTGATACCAATCTTGGGCATTAGCTTGATGAAAATAAAAGAATCTGATTTTTTATTCTAAGTCTAAGAAAATAAAAGATGTTTTTGGATATGGAACATGCTCGATAATTGCCAAACTTATGAAGATACACTGGTAAGAACTCTGCAAATATGTTGGCAAAAGAGCTACCTTGAGAGAAGCAGATGGTGGCCACAATGAATTCCTAATGACAAGCATGGAGATTCCCCCTCTTTGGGCTGGGGTAGAAGATTGTTGGGTGGGTCCAGGGTCCGGCAGCTCCACTCATTTAACATAGCCTTACCTTATTCTTCTGATCAAAGGGTTGGGGATACACATGATTTTATTCGATTAAAAGAAAGGGTTTCTGATGTCAAGTTCTTAACAAATTTCTTATTTGAATATTAATCCCTTCAATACCATATTTGGATATAAGTCCTCCGCAAATTTTATTGCTTACTTGTTATTTGTCCCTCTAACTAATAATTTATCTCAAAACAAAAAATATTATATTACTTCCTAACTAATTTAGCAGTTTTATCTTCTTACATTTTCTTCTCCTACTCCTGTCTATCAAAGTTTACCAACAATTGCCTTCTTCTTTTCTTTATTTTATTGGTTTCTCATACTTATATTTCTCTTCATGCAAAAAATTTTTCTTCTAAAGTTTTTATTCAATGCCATATGGTTGACTCTTTCTCTTTCATGCGGTCCAAAATTCGAGACAAATTTGTAATTTAACATCATAATTATATTTGTATTTGTGGTGGTGATCTTCTGCCACAAGTGAATGGATGGTTGATCCTCACACAAGCGAGAATGAAAATAGGGATGTGCACGTAGATAAAATACAACATAGAAAAGAGAAACACAAATGATTTACGTGAAAACTTTTAATCCGGAGAAACCACTGGGAGGGGAGGAGCTTCACTATAATTCTTCGGTAATAGGAATTACAGGAGTTTAGAGGAAGTGTACAAATTGGAGTCAGAACTCGAATCAGCCTCCTCCTCTTCGTTGGAGGAGGAGGTTTATTTATGTTTGACTGAGATGTTGCCATGGAGGCAGATGGGTACGGGTGAGATTCTTACAACCCACCCATTTTCACATGTCAATTTGTTGCAATAGTCAAGATCATCTGTGCTGATTGTTGGGATGTACACAGGAAAATCTGTCACTATCCATAATTTTCGGTGTTGGGGGTGTTACACGTTATGAACTTGAATGAAGATATGGTTGCGTAACTGTCAACAGAGATCATGGGTGATCGGTTACTAGAGCTGCTTAGTTCGGAGCTGAAATCTTCAGAACAGAGGGAACCTCAGAGCGGATAAGATCTTAAGGCGGTCGGGTATAACATAGACTTCAGAGGAGAGCTCTGATGTATCTCGAAAAGTTGGAAAGTGAGGGACACATGTCGCCATCTTGGACGAGGTCAAATTTTGACCACAACAGATGCTCCTTACTCTTTCGCTTGTCGGAGCCTGCAATAGAAAGTTGGAAGAGCGGAGTTGGTAGGAGACCTTTCAATGCCTTAAGTTTGCCTTGATGTTCGCGACAGACTCTAGAACATAAATATGAATCTTTTGGATTTAATTGTAGGATGCGACAGCTGGCTGCCAGTTGTCGCATTGGTCAGCTAGATCTCTCAGGGGGTCGGATCATGTGTCTCTTCGAATCCAGGAGTCATAATGACTGGGGGAGAGCGTTTCGTGTTTTGGCGAGCATGCAGTCTTGTTTTTGAGGGGGGTAATCCCATCACAATCTCTGTAAACTTGGTAGGGGTTCTGAAGTGAGATGTGACCTATTGACAGATTGAATGCGTCGACTCTGAGCTGGGGTAAAATCTACAGCAGAGTGACAATCCGGACCTCCGAGTAGGAAAATCCCAGTGCGGAGTTAGGCTTCCGAGTAGGGGAAATCCCAGCAGTAGAGTTGGATTCACGGCTGCTTCTAAGTAGGGGTGTGACCCATCAACGGTGCTGTGAACTTGGTAAGAACTGAAGTAGGGGTGCGACCTATCAACAGATTGGATGCATGACTCTGAGAGATAGGACGTAGGACCCACAATAGAGTGACGATCTGGCTTGGATTTGGCAGAGGAAAACTGCCAGGAGTTCATCCGCCCGTGGGTCAGATGAGGGGAGCCCGTAGGCTGGTATTTATGTTCCGAGTGGGGGTGTGAACCCTTAGTGGAACATCAAACGGAGGCTCTGAGAGGGAAAAATACCTGCAGGAGAGTAGGGACTCCAAGCGGGGGTAGGACCCACATCGGAGGGTTTTGACTCCCATAGGTTAGCCGAGAGGGAGGCTGTAGCCGGTTGCTTGCATTGTCATCCCTGAGCGGCGTAAAACCCACAGCGGAGCGTACAAGTAATGGACTCTGAGTGGGGTATAACTCATCAGAGGAGCTAGTCCTCAGTCATCTCTGAGTGGGAGTAAGGCCCATCAGTAGAGCGACAAACTTCGATAAGACTCTGCAGAGGAGGCTTATATGGTTAGGAGCAAAATATAATTTTATTTGATAATTAAATGAAATACATGGAAATTAAAGTACATGGGAGATCATGAATAGGGATATTGTCCTGTTTAGGGAGGTAGGATCAGATCACTCGATTGCTTTGTAGTGGGCATCATGTGCTGTGGTTGGATATGAGGTGGAACGCTAGCTGTTTGGATCCAGAGGCTACTTCGATGTGAGGACATATTCCTTAATAAAACCCTAGCGGATGAGGTACCTTCGTAGGCTTCGGTAATGGATGGTCTGGTGCCCCTCATCATCTTGGCAAGAGCAGTTACTCTTCTGTTCCAGAAAGTGAGGGATCGTACTGGATGGGTCTCGGGCACCTGACCCAGGGTGGTCCTCAGACACCTGACCCAGGGTTGTCCTCAAACCCTGACCCAGGGTTGGTTCTTGATAATGTTGAAAATTTTGTTGATGGGAAGCCTGAGCGGAGTGAATTGCTCTATCGCTTTGTAGGCTTAGAGCAAATTTGGTGAGAGGATCTGGAGCGCTTGTCTCTTGTAGGCTATTGCCCCCGGTTTCGATCTTGGGTATGGGTGCCAACTTCGTGCGGAGACTTCAACTTTTTTCTGTTGTCACCTCGTTTAGTGAAGTGATTGGCAAAAGTCTTCAATTCCTCCTGCAACTGGATGTTGCACTGATCTAGGGATAGAATCTCGCTCATCCGAATGACATTGTGCTTCAGGAGATGTTTATACAGGGGATAAGAGGCTTACAGCCCGCTGATGAATGCGAGTGAAGAGACGTCCTCACCGCTGATGAACATGAACATCAACATGCATCCTTTTTAAGAGGGTGCTATCAACAGAGGGGTTTATGGCTCTCTCATCAGATAAATTAATTTTGAAATGTTTGAAAAGACTGATAAGGATCATCCTATATGGAAGATTTCTAGTGGGAATCATCAAATGGTCATAGAGTATGAAATCGACGATGAGGAATGTTGACTATAATGCCTTTCAGAAGGTAATAGATGAGCAGGGGGCACAACCACGAGCTTGACTATATCCCCCTGATTTAGGCAGGAGATCATGAAAAATGATCTCAGCGAGGACCTGAGCGGGAAGTTGTAGCGCTTCACCTCTTCATACCTTACTAAGCCCGGGTTATCATCATCATATAACAGACGAGAGTCGGTGAGAGTACTCTCACCGTCAGGGTACTCAGAATCATAAAGATCGAAATAAAGATTTCTACACCATCACAAGATAGTTTAAAAATTCTTACAAAATGTTAAGAGAAATGTTGATATCCACATTCTTGACACGAATTTGATATGATTATCAACCAAAGAGAGATTAGAGTAGAAGTATTGGACCAAATCGGGATACAAAATGATCTAAGGAACTAGTTTTGAGAATGGGAGTAAGATTCAAGTGGCCAAATCGGCTAGAACAATACACTAACCAGAAATGACTTTTTATGACAGATAATAGAGTGTTTGTACATAGCATTCTCAGAGACAAAAAAATCTTAGTAATAGAGGAAGATTCAGGTTATTTTGGTTTTTTCGACTCTAGGTCGTTTAACAGACATGATGAGTGGACTAGACAATATGAATGAATTTTCAGGGAATAAAAGCATAAATTAGTAACAATTCACAAAAAGATCTAGAGAGAATTGAAGAAGTAATTAGACAATGAATAGGGAAAGATATATCTGAGAAATTCTGAAAATTCCTTCTCCAAATAGGGTCTAGAGGGGTGCTAGAGATGAGATCTTGAAGAATTCAGGTGGAAATTGTAGGTATTTGGTTAATAATTGAGAGGAGAAGGTTGCAAGGAGACGTGGAAGTCAGCAGAGGGGAGAGGATAGAAAAATTCGATACTAGGGTTCCAAATCAGCAGCAAATTTTTATACAGATTCGACTGTCGGTCGACCGCCTGGTCGACCGACACAACCCGAGAACACTGCCAAACAAACTCTCAATATGTCGTTGATCGGCAGGAAGGGTAAGCCATATGACAGGCTTACTCGATCGACTACCGCCGGTCGACCGAAGCAATCCAGAGAGTCCAAAGACTCAGTCAGTCGAATGGTCGGTTGACCGAGTCTGCTCCCCAAAAAATAGTTTTAAAACAAACAAATTTTATAGAATAACTTTTGAAAGTAAGTTTTAAAATATTTTATAAATAGAGAAAAACATCCAGAAATAATCCAAAGTCCAAGAAAATTAAAATAAAAATATTTTGATAAATAATTGACAAAAATATTCTTAAAAATTTCATAAAACTCGTATATTAATTCACAAATTAGGCTAATTAAATAAGGATGAAGCCGAATTCCCTTGACGGGCTCTGAACTTCTCCTCATACTCCCTCTAAATCATGAGTTGAGGTGCTCTTTACTTTTCTTATTTGAATTGCTTAATTGTGAATAAAATGCGAAATAAAATATAATTAATTACCCTTTTTTTTAAAAAAACAGAGGACCTGTTATTCATCAAGATATAATGTCCATACACAATACAACTCAACAAACAATAGTTCCTACACATGAAGATAACCTAGAGCATGAGGGTACTAATTTTCAACAAGAGTATGTGTACAATAGTAATCATGTATAAAGACTAAATAGTTTAACATATACATGCAATTAATGTAAAGATATTACACTAAACAATTGAGCAATGTTAAGTCATAGACAAACCTAAGCGTGTAAGTGAAATTTAAAAAGCTTAAAATTTTGGAGATGTTACCGATATTAAGCTAAAATTCTCCAAATTGGTGGTGTTCTCCCACCTGGTTCTTGATAGTGATGCATTCACATTATACATCACTTGAGCTTCATTGCATCCACCACCAAGGTATCATTTCCTTCTACGTCTTGGAGGATGACACACCTACATCAAATGAATTTTGGTATATTTTTTTGGTATCCACATCTTTTTGGGTCCTATAAGCTTTGTCTTTTCTTGAACCCATATATTTTTAGCCTTCAAATTTAATTTTGAATAACAAAACTTGGCTAGATGACCTTTGCGGTCATAATGTGTAAAAGTGTACACTTTACCATAAATAATGCATGATGGTGATGTGCATTGTGATCATGCTTAGTGTGAGCATATGGAATGTGTTTCCCTTGAGTTTTATCCTTTGAAAAAATAGCATCTAATTTTTTTAACATTGAAAGCACAATTCTTTAAGTAGAATCTAAATCATTCATTCTATTTTTCAAAGGTTGAAATTCATTTTTATTAAAACTTGTGCTAGGGCTTTTCCTTTACAAAAACGTTTGTGAGATTCAAAGTCTTCGTTGCTCTTTTGAAACACATGAAAGATTTTTTTCTTTTCAAAACAAGTTGTAGTTTGTTTTTCAAAATATCATTTTCTTTTCTCAATTTTTTGTTTTGAACATTTGAAATCGAAATCTCATATCTATTTTGAAGTCTTCAAAAAATTAAGCTAATTCATTCATGTGAGTTCCATCATCATCTAGAGAGGTTTCAAGATTTACCTTTGAAGTTTTCTCTCTCTGTTTGCCATAAAAGCAAACTTTGCGGTGTCGATCTCTTCATCGTCGGACTCCGTTTCCGAGTCATCCCAAGTGGCCTTCAAGGCCTTCTTCTTGTGCAACTTCTTTGATGCGGTCACTTATAGAGATGGGTAATCCACTATGAGATGTCTCGTTTTCTTACAATAAAGTAAGAACCCATCTCCTCCTTCTTTTCAAACTTCTCTTGTGTCTACCTCTTCGGTAGTTACTTTATCTCCCCTTCTTATAGAACATTCTTCCCACTTTTCGGATAAGAATGGTGAAGTCTTCTTCACCTTATTCCTATGAATCTTCTTGATCTTTACTGGAGGGATTTGCTTTGAAAGCATCAATTTCTTCTTGGTAGGTTCTCCCTTCTCGCACTTGCATTTTCATTTCATGAGTTTTGAGTTTCTCAATAAATCTGGAGAAGTCCATCTCCTCACAATCATTCAATTCCATTGATAGTAGTCGCCTGACCTCCCAAGCCTTAGGGAGAGCTCTTATCATCTTTCTTACTTTTTGATCATTATCAATGAAATCACCTAAGGAAGACAAGTCATTAGCGATTTTAGTAAAACGGGTAGCATTTCATCTATGGATTCATTTTCAAGCATGTAAAAGTTTTCTCATACTGAGAACAGAGCAAGCAATCTTAGAACGTTTAACTTGTGAGGTGCCCTCATGGGTGAATAATCAGTCATTCCATACTTCATAAGCCGATTTACAATTTATAACACGTGATAAGTCATCATCATTTAATGCTTGTATTAGTGTATATTGTGCATATTGCATTGGCCTTTAATCCTTGGCGGTTGCCTCGGATCATGATCCTCATCACCGTAAGGTTCTACAAATTTCTTAGTAATTGCCTTTGCAACATAAATCCTAGAGACTTAAAGAAAATGTTCATCTTCACTTTCCATGTGAGAAAATTCAACCCATCAAACTTGGGTGGGGACTTAATGCTAGAGAAGCCGTGTGATGCCATGAAATCAAGCAATATATAAATTAAGTAACAAATGCAATAAATATAGCCAACAAGAGGATTTCCCTAAGGTGGTTAAACCAAAAACTATGATTTAGGCTCTGATACCAATTGTAAATCACTAGAGGGGGGTGAATAGGTGATGACTATGGGTTAATGGAACATAATGAGAAATTATAAACTAAGTATAGCAATGCAAACAAATAACAATATCTAACACAATTAGTTTTGTACAATAGAAAAGTGCAATAAAATGAAGAGCAATTATAGCATGCAAATAGAGAGAGTGAGTTATAAAGATAGGAAGAGAGAGTAAGCAATCGCAACACAAGAGGATTGTTTCGAGGTTCGAGCTACTTACTCTACGTCCCCGCCTTCACCGCGTGAAAGATTTTCACTATTGTTTGATCCTGCGAGATCACCACTCTACACGTTCACATCAAGAACGAGCCGGATCCGCAAGTCCTCTCACTTGGTGTCTTCTAAACCTTACAAATGATAAATCTATAAGCTCATTTGAGGTCTCAATCTCTATAACTCTTCTCAATAATAATGAAGAAGATGTCCTTTATAAGATCAACAAAATAGCTCACAAAGTGCAATCCTATAACTAAGAATGAAATTTTAGCTTAGAGATTTTGTGGTTAAGAAAGCTGTAATCAGTGGAATGAGAATCAAAACAAGTGAGATTTGGAAAGGATTTGAAAGAAAACACTTCTCTTTTTGAAACTTTTCTC